>CAJVPN010000792.1:0-21192 GCA_910592215.1 Entrophospora candida
TATTGCAATATTCAAATTTACATGGATTACCATCTCCTATGAAAATTAGAGATGAATTAGAAGCAATAATTTATTTGCCAACATATATGAAATATACCACAGTATATGAAGAATTTAAAAAAACTTTTAATTCAGAATCAGAATGTGAATCCATTAG
Organism: Entrophospora candida; assembly: GCA_910592215.1. Lineage (NCBI taxonomy): Eukaryota > Fungi > Glomeromycota > Glomeromycetes > Entrophosporales > Entrophosporaceae > Entrophospora > Entrophospora candida. The sequence goes on from CAJVPN010000792.1 coordinate 158, forward strand.
ACCTATTGCATATACTACATTTTACAAACTATGGAAACGATTAACACCATACATTAAATTCCAACCATCTGGAACTGACCTTTGTGACACTTGTGAAGCATTTACAACAAATTTAAAATTTGCAAATGATGATGATGAAAAAGAAAATATCAAATTTGAATATAAAAAGCATAAAATAGATGCAGAGCGAGAAAGATGTCATTATAATAAAATAATTGAAAAAAGAGCAAATGATTCAACAATAACACATATTTGTTATGATTGGGCTCAAAGTGTTGCAGCTCCATTTTCCCCTCAACAAGTCGGATCAATTTATTTTAAATCCCCTTTCATCATACACATTTTTGGTTTATGTAATACAAATGATGTTAAGAGTGATCAATCAAATTATACTATAGGAGAAGATGAATTACCAGAAGGAAAATCAAAAAAGGGAGCCAATACAACTTTGAATATGGTTTTTGATTTTCTCCAAAAAAATCATCATGTTGATAAGAAAGATCTTTATGTTACATGTGATAATTGTTCTGGACAGAATAAAAACAATTTGTCACTTTGGTTTTGGTCATGGTTAACAATGTTGGGTTGGTATGAGAACATTTATATAAATTTTATGATACCTGGACATACAAAATTCATTTGTGATGCTAAATTTGGATCTATTAAAAAATTATACAAGACCAGTCATATAAATACTGTTGATGATGTTGAGACAGTTATAAATAATTCATCTAAATATAATAAGTCAATTAGATATAATAATGGACTAGGTTGGAAGTGGTATGACTTTAATTTATTGTTAGAAGATCATTTTAGAACTTTACCAAATATAAAAAAGCATTATCATTTTCGCTTTAGTAATTCACCAAATAATATTGGAATAGTCTATTTTTCAAAAAAATCTGGTGGAGAAGAATATTCTTATAATCTCTTTAAAAATAGTGGATTTGATAAAAATGCACAATTGAATTTTCTTGAAGCTGCTCCTTTAACAGATGACCGTAAAAAATATTTATATAAAAACATTCGTCAGCATGTAGATAATCCATATAAAGATATCCTTTGCCCAAACCCTAATTAAATTTTATTATCATTGTTTTGTTTGTATTATTTATATATATTGATATTATTTATCGAATTTGGTGCAACAATAAAAAATAGGGTTGTAGATCTATTTTTAGATTTTACGCAAATTAATTTAAAAAGTTCTTTGTTACCTGATCACTCATTTTTTTACTAAACAAATATGGTCTGATTTTCTCACCAATTGTAATCCTTATAATATGGATATATATTATGCAAAAAACTCAATTTTGGTCGGAGAGGTCCCTAACCATATATTCCTGGAAATCCCCCCATATATCAAATTTGGTGATGATTGTTAAACAACAAGGGTACTAAACAGGGGTTTGAAAGTATTCAATTGTAAATTTTACTATATATGAAAAATTCGATGCCGATCATCAAAATTCACTATGTTTTTGCAGTAGAAATAAATTTTTGTGACATGTCCCATGACTGATAACTAGAGATTACTATTACAGATGACTTCGTTGCCATTGCAATGTATATTATATTTTTATTTGTGGACCATTATTGGATGATTATCTTGGCATGTAAATGATAAATGTACATGCTCAAACTTTAAATTCTCTTGATCAATTTGTATGGTGTGCAAAGTCTATAACCACCATTTTTGCACATGATTTTTGAAAGAATAGAAGTTCATTTATGTTGATCCTTTTTAAAAAATAACTCTGTTATTGGATAGATTGAGACTCAAACTTTATCACATCAAGAGATTTTTTCAAAATATTGATTAGTCATCAAGTTCTATTCCTTTTTAGTACATGTATTTTACTATGTTTAAGATGATTGGGCGGTAACACATTTGTCTAAATTTAGGATAGTCTAAATTATCATTTCTAAGTTTGGTGTAAAAAATCACTGCCTCAAAGATATTTAACTTCAACTTGACTTTAATCAAAAATTTTTAATTGAAAAACTATTGAATCTTATGATCATAAAGTCGTTTTTTACCCCCAAGCTCCATTGTGAACTTAGTTTTATTGAATTAATTATTTTGGGGTGCAGAAAAGCAATACACCCATGAAAACTGATTATACCTTTAAGTCATTAGAAACAACTGTTCCATTGGCATTAAATTTTGTTTCTCTCAAAAAAATTCAGAAGTTTGCTCACAGGTCTTGGAGTTTTATGGATGCCTATAGAAATGGATTGACAGGTCTAAAAGCTTTATATGTAGTAAAGAGATACAAATCTCATTGAAAAATTTCAAGCAATGTTATTGAATTAAGAAATTTTAACAATCGCATGACTTTATAAATTTTTTTATCAAAAAAAAAATTAATCATTTTTTGAATGATTTCAAATTTTGGGTTTTTGAGTTTTTGGTGGAATTTGGTGGTGTGGCGCAGTAAATGGTGGTTATGGACTTCGCACACCATAGTACAATTATGCAAAGGCTACAGAGCTCATCAAAAGCCTTAACTACCATTGCTTACTTCTTTTTCTAATACTAACAATAAATATTAAGGATAGAAAATAAATCAGAATGATATCATGGTGTGAATGAAAATCACGCATGGTCTTGTAATTTAACTTTTTAAAAAAAACAGTTGCTTCATAACCACAACAAATATTCTATAACAATAATATTTGTAACAAATGTGGCTTTTTCATACCTAGCCATAAAGCACTGAAGAATTTCGATTCGGTTTCAGTTTCTAAGAAGTCAAACCGAAAAATTTCAATTCAGTTTTAGTTTGATTTCAGGTTACTTTTTGAACCAAACTGAAATTTCGGGTTGATCTGAACTTTAGGCTAAAAACTACTTGACAGTTCCTGGTATTGTAATTTTTGCACTCTGCTTATTTAGAATTAAATTTATTAATTTCTAATCTAATAACAACCAGTGAACAAGTTTTTTCTGGAGGAACGGACTTAATTACACAAAGACGTTGTATTTTAGAACCTGTAACAATAAGAGCTTAAAAGTTTGCGGAGATGGTGAATTTTATATATGAATTGAAAAAAAATAGAACGCCTTTAGGATTTCTATTCGAATTATTTGTTCCATTTGAGCATTTGAATTAAATTGAAAGTTTGTCAAATGAAACAAAATGAATGAAATGAATGAAATGGATAAAATGGATAAAATGAATAAAATGAATAAAACAAATAAACAAATAATTCAAATTAAAATGAATAATTCCAATAAAACGAATAATTCGAACAAAATCAATAAAATTAATAAAGCAAATAAAGCAAATAGAACAAATAAAGCAAATAAAGTGAATAAAACGAATAATTTGAATAGAACGAATAAAGCGAATAAACCAATAATTTGAATAAGGATTTGTATTATGAATAAACTCTAAATATGGTGAATATATGAATATGTAACGATCCGACCTATAACTTACCAGCCGTATCTAAACAACCATCATTACCATTGTATAAAAATTATAGATTATGTATGTGTTTAGAAACAGGATCCTTCCAGCATCTCTACTTCGCAACACATTTGCTAAAACTAAGTTACAAGTATTATAATTTTTCTGAAATTATTATGTATATTTTGCGTAGTTAATAAATTTAGAAGGTCTGGAATTTTTGGGTCAAATGTAAACTGAACCAAGCCGACCAGAGATTTACCTGGCCAGCATAAGAAAAATAAGTATATGGATCGAGAATTAGGACATTTATTTAGGTTGATTTTTTATCTCAATGAAATTTTTAAATAAAAAAATTGATGTCAACCATTTAAAGAAACGCAATTAACACAGAAAAACCGTCCTCAATACAATGTTTTGCATTCTTGTTTTGTTTTCATTCTTTCAAAAAAATTCAGTTTAAAAAGTCCACTAATAAAGCTCCTTTTGCAGTTTGTTATAATTGCAATCACAATAACGGCAACTTGCAATTTGCAATTTGCATAACAATTACAATTACAATTGCATAAACAATAACAATAACAATCACAATAACAATCACAATTACAATTACAATTACAATTACAAATTACTAGAAAATGGTTTGAGAATTGCTTTTCAAATGGCAAGAATATGCATGATCAACTCGAAAGTTTAACATAAAAAATAACATCTAACTAAAATGAAATAAAGTTGGGTGATATTCATTATATTAAGTGTTAACCAATGTAGGAAATTGAGTGCAGGTGTTCATGTTACATTAAATGTAGACAATAATTGTTAATAAATCATTGATGTTTTTGAGTATATTTTTATTTTCATTAATAACTCACACTCCTTATATCTTTTTCCAATGCACATATTAAAAGAATCTTTTCTGATAAAAAACAAATCAAGAAACAGAATGATGCAGATACGTTGAATAATCATTTAATGATGGTCCAGATATTCAATATCAAGATTTTAATTTTGATGATCATTGGGCTGATAAAAATCCTACACTGGTAACAACTCCTTAATCATAAATTTTTTGTTCAACAAATAAATAATAATAATATGATTGGCTAATTTTGATGCCTTGAACAAATATTAGAGTTTATATTCGTAATACAAATTCTTATTCGAATTATTCGGTTCTTCGAATTTTTCATTTTATTCGTTTTATTCAAATTCAAATTGTCAATCTTCAGTTATTTGCTTTATTCACTTTATTCGAATTATTTGTTTATTACTTTATTCATTTATTCATTTTATTCGTTTTATTCAAATTCAAATTGTCAATCTTCAGTTATTTGTTTTATTCACTTTATTCGAATTATTTGTTTATTACTTTATTCATTTATTCATTTTATTCTGCCTATCCAAATAAACGTTAAATGTAATTCAAATATTCAAATTATAATAATAAAACAAATAATTCAAATAATAATAAACCTTATTCAATTAGAAATCCTTAATACTAATACTAATATGATTGGCTCGGTCTAAAGACTCAAATTTCAAAAAATTGTGATTTCGTGATTCGTTCAAAAATGCAATAAAATTTTTTAAAAAAAGGGTTTCACGTGATTTTGGTTAAAAAATTATTTTCCTTGCTGCCATATTTAGATATGATGGTCGAGTATTAGTCTAAATTTAGTAATGATGATCTAAAACTAGTCGAAATTTAGCAATGATATTAGCGCTAAAATTTCTCTCTTTATTACATTAAAACTAAATACATATTCTATCAACTAATAAAGCTATTTTTTTAAAAGATAGAACAGAAAATGACTTCTATACTTTTAAAATTTGCCCAAAATTTAGGAAGTCTTTGGACCGTGCCAACTATACTAACGATAAATGACTGAGTCATATGATTCTATAATATCGTGACACCAAAGAATATCATTGCTATTTTTGAGTTTAAAGATTTTGGTACTCAACACAGCATTTGATGTCTTTAGATAGTGTACACTGTATCAGATAAAGAATCAATTACAACATGAAATCATAAGTAAGTAGTAAAATTTTTGATCATTTTTGATGCATATGAGAATTTTATAATATATTAATTGCCAAGCTGTGAATGAATCAGTGGGACCCCAAATCTGCATTACCTACATAGAAAAGTCATTTATTCATCACACAACTATGTTAATTTTTTAGATAAAATTAACTTTATTCATACATAAAAGTAATATCATCTTGTGGTACAAAAAGAATAATACAATGTTTTATGTAAAGGTTGACAATTGATAATTTTTGTGACATTTTGCCCCAAAATGCAGATCTTCACTGAACCATAATGATCTCGTCATTTAGAAGATTATATGTGACCTAAGATCCTCTGTTATCCTTAAAATACTCTCTTTATTTCAAGTCATCTATCTATAAATGTCAATCTGAAATTCAAATTTTAGATGATCTTTCTAATTTAAGTAATCATATTTCTTTTATTGGAAAGATTTTTCGCGTATCACGGAAAATTTCTAGGCTGCAATAAAATTTTCACAAAAAGCAGGGACATATTAAAAATGCACTTTCCATGGTAAAAAATAGTATAGTTGGCTCGATCTAAAGACTTCCTAAATTTTGTGCAAATTTTAAAGTATAGAAGTCATTTTCTGTCCTACCCTTTTAAAAAAATAGCTCTATTAGTTGATGGAATAGGACTTTAATTTTAATGTAATAGAGAGATTTTCTCAAAAAAAATTATTTGTAGTAGAGTTCTATTTTTTTAAAAAACATATGCTCATGAGGAATTTGAGCGCTAGGGTCATTGCTAAATACTCTACAATCGTATATAAATTTGGCAGGAAGGGAAATAATTTTTTAACCAAAATCACGTGAAGACCTTTTTACGAATCACGAAAGAAATTTGAGCGGTGGCGCAGCAATAAGAGGTCTTTAGATCGAGCAAACCATAGTAAATAAAAATTTGATCTACATATTAATGAGAAATGTTTTTGTTTTATAAAAAAATTTGAATTGTATATTTAATTCGTTGTCTTTACATATAGACACATACAAATGTTCTAAATTGAAGCATTACAACTCAAAACTTTTCTAATAAAATGAAAAAAGTAAACCGATAGAAATGAAACTTGGGTCTTTAGTTTTAATTCTGTCGGTTTACTTTTTTCTTTTTTTTTAATAAGCTTTTAAAATCAAGTGATAATAATTGACCGTTGCATTGTACTATTACTATGTTAAAATAGCTGGATCAAACTTAATTTCCAAAATGATATTAATGCATGCAAGTACATATCAGTTATTACATCGCTACTATTGCTACTTGTTCCTTTTGATAGTTTTTTTATTATCTATTGATTTTAATGGATGGTCTAGGCTCACTTAAACACTCGACAAATCAAATAGAAAATAATATTTATAATATTTATAGTGCCATAAATAGTACATATTTAGGTTCAAATTGACGAAAAATTACTGATCAAATTACTTTCGCATACATTTTTTCCATAATCTTTTATTCAAAAAAAAAAACCTATTATAACGAACTATTCATATATATGTGCTGCACATATTAATGAACACAAAGAATTGATAACAATAGAAATGAGATTTCGTAATGATGATAAGATGATGCGTGAAATGTGATGGTTATGTTTTAACATATGTTTTTTCTACCCTTTATCTTGATCTCATCCAAAAATTGATGGCATATCCGAATAAGTAATGAGGATTCAAAATTATTTTTCTTTGACTCTCGCTCGAATATTTAATAAGTAATAACTTTATTTTTAATTTAATTTTCGCATTCAATAAACCTTTTAGTGTGTTTATTATTTTAAGAAAGAAATATAATATTAAAAATTATTCTGTCTGTAACATATATGCAAACACATACATATGCAAATTTGATTGGTTAAAATTTTTCTTACTCAATATGAAAGGAACTTTTTAAAGATATCTATGTTCGAGAATTTTATTAAAATTCGAACAAAATATTTAAAAAAATTAATCGATTTACAGTGATGATGAAACAATGATAATCCTGACAATGGATGAAACAAAAAAAAATCTTGAATTGATACTAATATAGCAAAGCGTATTTATTTTACAACGTTACTCGAAAACACAAATATAGAGATGGTACAATGAAAATGGTACACTTACGTGCGTCTGCCTGCGTATACATGACAAATATTGTTTTTTAATGATTATACGTGATTAAAAATTATAATCACCTACCAATCAATTAATCTACAACCTTCTTCTCCAATCACACACACAACACACAATTTATTTTGTGCCAATGTTTTTATTTAACAATAAATTAAATTTAATAGAAAGGCAAAAAAAAACCGAAACTAATTTCAAATTTTAACGTTTTAAAACCAAAGATGAATAAACCTAAGCAATAGACAAGAATGAAACAATCAATATTTTCCTCGGTAAACGCAAAAAAAATATTACGCAATTATTCATTTCAAAAAATCTACAATATGCTCGCCCGAATAATATATATTAATATAAAATTAACTATTTTTGGTGAGTTTTTAATTGTATCTTTTGATTAATAATTATATTAGTAAAGCTCGTTTTAAGAAAAAAAAAAATAGAGCAAACTATATTGTGCGCTTGGCAATTATTTTCTGAATTTAGTCAGTTCTATGACAGAATAAATTCCACCATACAAACTGATTTATTTCATTTCAAACCATACATGCGTAATGACTCTTTCTTTAAAATTTGTTTTAATCATTCTTCTTTCGAAGAAAAAGCAATACTTGGCAGGTTTATAGCAAATAACAATTTCATTAGATAAATGTAAACATCCATTATTTGACGTCCTAACCCCCCCCCCCCAATATAGAACTTATAACGTATTTATATTTCAATTATTTCTCTCACTACATTATTATAAATAAAGACTCGACTTGATTTTGATATTATAGATCCCGCGACATATTCAAATGTTTCAATTTAAAAATGTTAATTCTGATTATGTCTTTTTGGCGGTCACAATTAGTGGAGCGGCGTACTGATTTATCCTTTTTCGACCTGCAGAAATTAAAATAAATCTTAAAAAATAAAAATAAATTACATAATAAGTTGAAAAATATTTAAGACATTTCGTAATATGTTTGTGGATAAATATTATTGTTACTATTTGGGTAATTTTTTTTATAGAAAAATTTGACCATTCATATTTTCATATATATTCGAGATTTTTTCAATTGATAAGGAAAAAAACTAAATATAAAGAAGGTTATTAATAAAGATGATGTCCTTGGCATTTAAGGGTCTCATATACATATACATATGTGTTCGTATGCATTGAAATGGTTTATTAAAATCAAATTTATCAAATTTAGTTAAAATTTAAAATTTTTATTTTATTCAAACATAATTATTTAAGAAAATAAAATTATTTAGCGGATAATTCATTATTTGATTATTTATTTGGTAAAAAAAAAATTATCTCGTGTTTCAATGAAGTTTACTCGTGTAAAAAATGAAAACTTTTGATGTTTAAATATTTCTTTCCTTCAAATCTAAAAATGATTTGATAGATTTTGATAATAATAATAAAAAAAACAAAACTCTAAATTTATATTTGTAAATCAATGTAATCTAAAATTTCTAAAATTTATTTGATTGGTGTGTGTTTCCTCACTTTTAAAAAAAATAATAATTAAAAAATTTTTTTCCCATTCATCTCCTTCCCATACAAACTCCATTGACATTTCTCCCTTTTATATTACTTTATTAATTATTATATTTATTTATTTATTTTGTCCTCCAAATACACAAGCAAAACGCTTGTTAATTAAATGGTAATAATAAAGAATATTCTTGTTTGGTTTTCAAATGTCATTGATGATAACAAACAAATATTTGATCCATTCATTTACTTCTTTATTTTTTGATCGTGAAGAAGGAGTAGTAATTGATTTGTTTGGTGGTTCTAAAGTTTGAATTCGGTTTTAAATGTAATTGACTTTGGTTTATTTTGAGTTGAATGTGATTATGAATAAACCATACGTTGAATGTTAAATAAATAAGCGGTATATTACGTTCGTAATAACAGATTATAAACAGACAATAATAATAACAGTAAATAATTAACGGATTATTACATCGGTATAAAACATATATCTTTACTATGGATTTGATTGGAAATCACGATCATGAGTCTGATAACTTGATAACAATAAATTATAAAGATATTATTGCCTTTTATTTAATTTGTAAATGAATAAACAAAAGGATCGAGTTGATTGACTATCTGCCCATAGTTTATTATATTTTGTATTTTTTCTTTCATATGTTTGAGATATTTAATGATTCATTTGTAAAAGAATCACAAAATGTATGTTTTCTTCTAGGAAAAAAAAAAAAAAAGCAAAGGTCCAGACATAAAAATGTAATTTATTGATTTGTTGCACATTGTTCTCTTGTAAAGAAATTTTTTGGAGGGTTTCGTGATGCTTTCAGGATGAACCGAGCTTTTTTTTTGCTTTATTCGGCGCCAACCTTTATTTTTCCTTAAAAGAAAATAAGTAATTCTAAATTTTAATTAAAATCTTCTAAAGTTCCAATTATTAATAATAAAAATATTTTAAAGATAAATATTTGGTACTTTTGTAATGTATGTTTAGATATAGATAGTTAGCCCAATTAATAGTTTTTTACTGGTTGGTTGATTATCTCCCCCCAATTGCATCATGTAAATATTATTTCTTATATGACCAACCTACTTTCATAATTTCATGGGGGGATATAATTGGTAATGTAATTTGTTGTCGTCATCAACATTACAACCATAAATATAAGCCCCAGAAAATAATAACACAAAATATAAACTCTTATCAAATAGAACTCAATATAACTTCATTCATTATTATACAATAGCCAATCATGATCTACTCTGAATCTACCCGATTTATTCCAGTACCCAATAGCTTTGGGATTTGCACTACAGAATATTCAGTATAAGTTGCATGAACTCGTATGATTACACTACATTAACAATATTAGTTACACGACGGAACTTTCAACAACTGTTTTCCCATGTAGAGAGATAAAGCAAAAATCAATTTCTTTTGTAGACGCATAATAACTTATTCAGTTGATGACGAGAGATCTCAAGTAAAGCCTTTTAATATTTTCGATGCATCGATATCAGTCAACTATAAAAGATCCAAATTGCAATTTCGACAAAACTAGTGAGCTGTCAAAGTTTTTATTTAATGACTAATATTATAAATGTGTCGATTGTTTGCCATTTTGATACTATTTTAATTTATTTTACCATTTTGATATCATTTAATTTATTTTGATGACATTTTAATTTATGTTTTAAATGATACCTTTTAGATAAAAAAAGTTAGATTACATTAATATAACGAATGAATGATTGCAAACACAAAGAACTTAACTAGAACATTCGCATCAGATCATCATTAATCAATCCACAATAATTGCCTGCCGCCTAGCAAAAATTCTAATTAAAGAATTCGAAAAATTTAGAAACTTTATATACTAATACGTATATACACTATATCACCTTTATGAGTTTTTTCACCTCAACTAATTATAGTCAAGAGCCAGAAAATCAACCATAATACCAATAGGAATCAATCATATAAACTCTTAATCAAAATTTAAACAAATTACCTGAGGCTCGATGAGCCAATAAATTCTATAAAACGAAAATATAAGTTGCGGAAAGTAACTCTCACGGGCTAAAATTATGAAATTGCCAAAAAAACCATCGTAAGTAGCATATAATCCTAATAATATTTTCAATAATAACAGTTTGCACGTACATCTTTTTACGTGTGTTCAAAAAACTCAAGACCCCCCACAACATCTATAACGTATATGTTTACAGTTTTCATCCCCTTTTACATTCATATATTGATTCTCATTTAAGAAAAAGATAGAATACGGACACTAATTATTATATTGGAAAGAATTAAAAATGTTTAAAACAATGGCGATAATTGGTTAAATTTTGGCCCCTGCGATACATTAGTGCTAATAAAAAGAAACCCAATAAAATTTTATTATTTTTACAATAAAATATAATATAAATAAATTAATAAAAAAAATTCATAATAATTTTATTATTAACCCTGTTTATAATTTATTGTAAATTGAACAATGTAGCAAATTACACAGTATATTTTTTAAATCAAGATATAAATATTTATTTATTTACTTTTCGCGTGGTGGATGTTGTTATACTGTTTTTATATTGAGCTGCTTTTATTATTATTCAAATTTAAAATTGACATTAAAAAAAAAATCAGTATATAAACCCTCATCTTGCCACTTTCTTTTTCTTCTTTTCACGGATATGCTCATACTTTCGTAGATAATAATAATTGTAAAAGCAAAATTATCATATTTTAATAATACAATTAATTAAATATATATATATATATATTTAAAAAATCCATTTTTTTTTTATATTAATAAAAAGATACAAAATAAAACAATTTTTTATTTTTATTTTTATTTTTATAAATAAATTTTTCGATCTTTCTTTTTTATAAAAGAAAAGAAACCCAACTTTTTTCAAAACATAATAATTTTGCTAAAAAAATAATTTGTAAAATATGTTATTTACAAATATAATTTCTATTTTTAATCGCAAGTCTGTTATTATGCCTTATTATCATGATATTAATGGTGGAAATGTCGACAACCATGACCACAATAATACGACAAACCCAAAATTTTTAAAATCTAAATTTGACCAAAATATTGATTTTATAAATGAAAAATCTCCAATATACGACACCAACAATGGCGATTCTCGGGAGTTCAACGAAAAAATTCATCCTGTCAACAACAGCAATATTACTGTTGATACTAGTATTAAAAGTATCAGAAAATTAAATGCTAAGCGTAGCACGGGCAGTTTATTCAAATTATCGTTGAAACGTAATAATAGTAATATTTGGAATTCGTCAACAATGCCAGATCTAAACAATATAACAATAATAACACAACCTCCAAGTCCAATAGCAAATTCGGCTCAACTTTGGAAACAAGATCTTGATCCAAATGTTAAAGCTCAAATGAAAGCTGCTGAAATTCATCGACAAGTAATTATTCATGAAATAATTCGTACAGAAGATGAATATGTTAAGGATTTACGTTATTTTTTAGAGGTAATTATTATTGTATTATTGTATTATTGTTTGTTATTTATTATTTATTATTATTATAATAATTAATTATTATTTTTTTTTTTTTTACAATTAAAATTTTTTTTTCTTAAAATAGAACCATGCACCGAAAATTAGAGAATCGGGTGTAAAATTACCAGCAAGTCTCGAAAAAATATTTACGATACTGCCATATATATTTCTTTTACACTTAAACACATCGTTGGTATGTATATATCAATAATAATAATAATAAAAATATATATATATTTTCGAAAAATATAAATTTTTTTTAATTTTCTATTTTCTATTTCTTTTTAGCATCTTCTTTGTCTACAAGCAATAATGAAGCCAGTTATACCAAGTGTATCAAATGTACTTGGAGACATGTCCAAAGAACTAGAAGTATACGAATCATATTTAATTCATCATCAAATGGCAATAGCCGAATTAACAAATGCACGTAAAAAAAATAACAAGCTTGGACAAATTTTGAATCATTTGGATAAACAAGAATTGCCTACTGGTAAATACATGTCAGTAGAAAGTTTACTAGCCAAACCATTTCAACGTTTATGCAAATATCCATTATTAATTATGGTAAGTAGGAATAAAAATCTTTTTTTTTGGAAATTTATTTAAAAATTAATTAATTAATTAATTTCCCTTAATAAAAATAGACATTGTTGAAGGCTACTGAAAAATCGCACGAAGATTTCACATCATTAAATGATCTTTACGAACAAATGGATTGTGCAATTAAAGATCTTCAAGAACGTAAATCGGAATACGAACAATCAAAAGAATGCGAAGAATTCACAAAGAAATTTTATACTTTTAGGGTAAGTTTTTGTCGATTTCTTCTATCCTTCTAAATTTTGAATTTCGAATAAACAATAAATTAATAATTTTATTTTATTTATTTATTTTTAGCCATTAAAAAAAATGATGCACACATCTACCTCTTTTCTCAGAAAACATAATATTTCACCAAATTAAATATATTTTTTGTTAATGATTTTACCAGTTGGAAAAAATATTCTTTTGGCTAATTAATAATATATATATTTGCTTGTTGACTAGTTTTATCTTTTTGTACATTACTTTCCTTATTTTCTTCCTTCTTTCAATCACGCCTTCTATAATATGTATATAATACATACACACACACGCACACCAACACATAAACAAGCACACATATACACACCCTCGCACATAATAGTAAGCACACATACATTATACTATTAACTAGTGCTTTTTTATAATGGTAGAATATATACAAAAACTATAAATTGATTTTTTCCTTTCTTCTTTCCTCTTTTTCCCTGATAGATACACTCCATTAACTTGTAATATAGTGACATCTTTTATTTTGTTAAGTTTATTTTCTTTTAAAAAATTTTTTTTCAAAAAAAAAAAAAAAAAACATCTTTAGAAACAAATAGAAAAAAGAACATAAAAATTCAACACATAATACGTCGTCGTCGTCGTCGTTGTTGTTATCATCATCACCATCATCATCATCATCGTCGTCGTCGTCATCATCATCATCATCATCACGTTACTATTGTTAACTAATTCGAAATTACTAAACAAATTATTTTCTTCACGATATTTTAATGTAACACTTTCTTTTAATATTTCTTACAAAAAACCAACTTTTTTTAAAATACACATGTATAATTTTACATTCATTCATTTTACAGCACGCATGCATCATTTAATGTTTTAACTTTTAATAAAAATAAAAAAATAAAAAATAAAAAATAAATTACGTTTTTTAAATTTTCGAATTATTTCTATTTACATATTTAGAATTGGCAGTTAGCAGTTACCCGGTGAATTTTTGAATGATGTATACAAAATATGAAAATAATATATTATGAATAACATAAATATTAAGGAAATGATGCTTTTGAGCATATATATACATATACATTGCATTTGCATGTAAACAAACAGTACATAAACAAACATTGTGTTTTTATGATTTACGCTAAATTGACATTATTTTTTATACACGATTTGGTTGTACAATCTCTTTTCAATTTTTCCTTTTAAAGTAAATATTAATTAAAAAAAAAAATAAATATTAATTTTTTTCTTTAAATAGAAAATATATTAATTAATTCGATTACTTCCTCCTTTTGTCATTCGCTTGCTCGTATAGGTGATGTGCGGATGAATAATGTGCGCGTGGCCGAGCGGACGAATGAATTCATATGACGATTGGATTCATTAAATAAATGACCTTTTATAGATAAATAATATATATTAATTATTGTATTTTTTTTGCTAAAAAACTTTGTCTCATATTAATTATTGAATTTTAAATTTTTATTACTCAATTATATATTAATGATGTACATAACAATAACGTCCTGAAACTAAAAAAAGCAACGGAATTATATCTGAAACATTTTGTTTTTGATCCAGTTTGTTTATATTTTAATAAATGGGTGAATTGAATAAAATTAGGAAATTAATTGTGTTACAATATATTTATAAAAAAATTTACCAGTTTTTTAATATTATTCAAAAAATAAATGTTTCTTTGTCAATTAAAAAATTTTAACTAGTTATAATTACAAGCAAATATAACTAGCTGCCCCCCACACACAAGAAAATCTGTTTTAACACTTTATTGTTTTATAGATAATCTTATGATATGCACAAATTATATAGATTTAAAAAAAACATACATGTATTGCTATGTGATTATATTTATAACGGTACAATGGCAGTATTTTTTTTACAAATACCACGCAATACAATTATAGTATATATTTACATGGTACTAATGGTATAGTGATCGCTATTGGTTCACTCAAATTGTTCAATAACGATTAATTAATCAAATCACAATCTGAATCTTAATGAAATAGGAATTAATCAATGATTAATGTTAATGATTAATTATTTGGATATAAACTTCCAAATCATATGTTAAAAAAATTTTTTTTTAGAACTTTCGTTTGAAAAATCATTGCATCTTCATCATTTTAATAGCATTAATATTAACATTAGCACCATAAGTTACTTTTGAAATTATAGTTACGACGAACGAACGGTACCCTGATCAAAAATAATTATGTGAATATAAAGGCGTATATATATGTAAATATTTTTTTTGTTGTTATACAATCGATGAATTTGGCGTTTTGCTTCTCTAATTCTTTCCAACTGCATATGTATGATGAGATATTATATAATAATGTCATCTGCTAATATTTGATAATAATGTGCGTCGAAATGATTAAAGCAGTAAATTTACTGGCTTTTCACACGTGAGGCTTTGAAAAAAATATAGTTCTTCATTTTGCAATTTCTTACTCACCGTGTAACTCCCTGGAAATAAATAGCAATATCTAATCAATAATTAATCAATAATAATGATGATGATAATAAGGACAATTTTATATAATAACAACAACAATAATAACAACAACAACAATGACAACAACAACAACAACAATAACAGTAGTGGTGGTAATACGATCGATTGATATATTTGAAAAGTCGATGAAAGGTAATTGTTGCAACAAAAATTAAATAATTACACTTGCGCAAAATTTTTATTTTTAGAGTAACATTGTAGTGTTACATTTCACAGTTTTATGCCTATTCCTATTCTAGTTTAGGTTACTCGCTCAATTTTTTAAAAAAGGTTAATTTATATTTTAATTTGTAACAATTTTTTGGGACCCATTTTTATTTTTATTATTATTATCAGTCGCAGGGCATTGCAGATCAAATGTCACATTATAAGTGTTACACGAATAAAATTTTTGTCGTTCACCTCAAAAAAAAAATTCAATCATCATAAATTTTTTAGAGCCAGATTTGGGCTTCCTAACGACTAATGAAATAAGAGTCTAGCTTATTTATTATTATTCTACGCCAGGCTGCAAGGGTTGCTTTTTTCACATTTAAGAGTTTCTTCTAACTAACGCGCAGAATAAAGCAAATTCAACAGTAATAGTTGTGTCAAAATGTTCCTTACAAAGTCGTTTATAATCACTTGGAAGGTTGCATTGGAAAAATTTTGATTTTTATTATAAGAAATTGATTCATAATTATTTATAAACCAAATTTCAAAAATAATGTTACTAATGAATCAAAATTTATTATCTATTAATATATATTTATGAAGTTGAATTACAGTTTAACATGGCATGGAATATTAGTTAGTAATCACTTTATACTTAAAATGTATATATATATTTTCAAAAAAAAGATCAAAAAATTTTTTTTACCAGAAGGAAGACAATTTAGAAAAATAACTAACAATAATAATAAATCATATATACAACTAGAAACAAATGTAGAGAGGATCTATCATATCTATCTTTTTATTTAATTAATCAATATCCACATACACATCATTATGTATATTAATAGTTGCGTATAAAATATCCAATCTTTGTCACTTCACATTTGTTTCCTCCTTTTCCTGATATCATTATAATCAATCATTCCTATCATCATAAGAATAAAACATAATTTTAATATCTTTACAATAATATCTATATATTACTTTATTTTTTTAATTTATTAATTTTAAATAAATGATCTTACAAGGATAGAGTCTAATCCTTGTTGTTGTGACAAATGAATATGCCTTGCATGAAATCTCTTATTATATGTATCATAATTATAATAGGAAAAATAAATAGCACTTCATTTGAAATCCTATTTAAAGTAATACAGTCAAACCTCGATAAACCGAACTACTATAAACTGATTTTCGCTTTATTTTTAATAAAAATTATTTCATTAGGTCGAATTTTATTAATTATAACCTCCACCCTACTTGATAAACCGAACCTAACGTTTGATACAACGTAATAAAAATGCAACTTTCCAAGCCGAATATTTGTGAAAACCAGTTGATGATTATAAACTAGTTTTAAAATTCGTCTTATAATGATAAAATTTGGTTTACTCCACACCCAAGTCTTTCACAAATAAAATTTATTATTTTATACGTTTTTATTTGACTATTTCTGCGATTCACAAAAGTTCAGCTTGTCGAGGTTTGACTGTAGTATGAAAAACAAAAACAATAGGAAAAATAAATTTATACTTCAAATATCTTCATTTGAAATCCTATTTAAAGTAAATAGTATGAAAAACAATAGGAAAAATCAATAGCATTAAATTTACACTTGAAATATCTTCATTTGAAATCCTATTTAAAGTAATAGTATGAAAAACAATAATAATTAATAGCATTAAATTTACACTTCAAATATCTTCATTTGAAATCCTATTTAAAGTAATAGTATGAAAAACAATAATAAATTAATAACTATTGAAAAAAACCAAATCTGTTACGCGGATTTAAATTCTACCTAAAAAGCCTGAAATGAATATTACTTAACTATTGTATCTAATTTATTATCTCAAAAGTTAAAATGTGCATGTTACCCAATTTCATTATATATAACAAATGTCCAACTTCATGTCAAGATTTCTTAAAGTGTTATTTGTTTACCCTGACAAAAAAAATACATCAAAATAAAGGTTTTTTCATATATTTGTTATTTTTTATGATTCAAGCAACAATTGATTAAATCAGGCAAGTTTGTGCATGAAAGCGTGATTTTTTTCTTCATTTTTTCATATTCGAAAAATTTTATTAGTGGGTTACATTTGACCCCCTGTAGTTACGCAATGCCCCGCGCGACTAATAATAATACTATTATTAGTATTAGTTATTAATTATTATTATTAATTTTGGGCGTCCTCCGCCAATATTCGTGCAACTAAACACGCATTTCCGTGCTCAAAAATTTAAAACCAATTAGGTTTATTTGTTTACCTAATTTTTATTAATATCATATGGGCCAACTTTGGTCATAGTACTAGTGCAAGTAGTTTAAAGACTCAAATTTTGTTGTTCCTCAAAATATTTACAATCAGCCAATTTTTGTCATATGGGGCATGCTGCAACAAAATCAGACAAAGTGAACATTGGTATTACCAAGAATTTCAGGGATAAAAATTTAGTCATTTGTAATGTGATTATAATTAACAGTTTTATAATATCCCATTTGTTATCTTAAGTGATATATAGAATTATCCCTATATAAAAATAATAATATGAAACTCATTTACATCAGATCTACTATGGAACCCAAGAATTATAGTAAAACAGAAGTTTTTTGAAAGAAGAACAAGGTGAAAAAATTGCTCCTTACATTTTCAAAATAAATGATAAACACTTGAAGCTTATCTAAGAAAAGAAAGGATCACTTATGAAATTTACTAAGAAAGAAGAATATTAAATATTAAAAAAAGAAAACAAAATGAAAGTGTACTATTACCTCACAAAAGACAGAAATCCTTAGAAGAAAAATAATCTTATTATTACAATATTGATTTATTTATTTTTACTGAAGAAAGAAAATTCTCCTTTATGCAAATATAATCAATGATCATCTTATCAATCATTTGAGTTGTTTCAACGAATTCTACGTTTAAGGGTGTTTTATAAAACATCACCGATTCACTTAGTTTTCACAAATGCTTCAATAAAATATTTACAACATTTTCATCCATTATAACATTTTAAAAAATGCTTACTTTTAATAGTGAACTTTTTTGTGGATTGTTGATTGGACTCTTGCTTTGTTTTCTAACAATTATTTGACAAAAAGACTAAACTAAATCCAAACTTTTCATTCAGCAAAATAGCTCGTGAATTACTTGGAAGGAAAGTGTGTTGCTGCTTCCACAATAAAAAACTTCTACCAACGAAAAACAAACACTAGAAGGAAAAAAATAGAAGCAATTCAACAGTGGGTTGAAAAGGAAAAGAAGAAAAGAAGTGGCGAGTGAAATTGACGAAGATATTAAAAACAATGAAGATATAAATGTTAGTAATAATAACATTATTGATAATAATAGCTGTAGTAATAGTGAAAATCGAATTTTTGTCAGAGTGCTCAAATAATAGGTAATGCTTTGGGTCCGAGTATTTTCCTCCCATGCAAGTACTCTAACGATTTTTAAATTATATTTTTCTATTATTATTATTAATTGAATTAAAATATCTTTTTGTCGTTTAAATCATTGTCCGTAAAAATAAATTCCAAGTCATGTGCCCACTAATTTATCAGAATTGTAACAATTACGATCTAGATCAATAAATAAATTTTTTAAAAAAAAATTGATTTTAAATTTTCTTTAATTCAAAATAATGGCAACATATGAAAAAATAGAAAAAGAATTAAACGATACAAAAAGAGAATATGAAGAGGCAAAAGGTGAATTGAAGAAGTTCGAAGAAGGGGAGGACGATGGAATGTTGCTGAAGACGTTGAGAAGGAAGAGGAAAGAGCTTGACGAAGAAGACAAGGAGGAGAAGGCGAGGCTGGAGAAAAAAAAAGAAGGGTTGACGAAGAAGGTGGCCGATTGGGGAGAGCAGGTGATATTCTTACAAAAAAAATTAGCCGAATTTGAAGAAAAAGGTAATGAACAAATTGCATAAAAAAAAATTATTTTCCATTCATTCCATTTTGTTTATTTATTTGGCATACTTAAACTTTAGTTTGTACTCCTTTGTTTATTTTTGCTGCTGTTTCTTATTTGACACCGCAGAGAAAGGTGTTGATGTAAATACCATTTGTGTTTTTTCTTTTCATTTTAATTAAATATGGAACCTCATTCACCTCTTTCTAACCTAAATCATCTTGACAAAAATGCAAGGGCAATTGCACATCATGATTGAATCAATGGAATCAATGGAACGGAAAATGGAAGATTTAGAGTTTCAGGTGAAGAGAGTAAGGATCTCATTTGAAGCCTCAACAATCTCTACACAAGGTATGTAATGACACATGTTTATACAATTTTTTTTTTGTTGCTTACAAGCTTAAAATATCAATATTTACTAGAAATTGATAATGAAATGGATATTGGGAGATCTATTATGACAAATCCACATAATGTGATGTGCTTTCCTTTTGCTGTCAATATACAAGAATCTATCAACTATATAAGTATATCAAATTGTGCTCACAAAGGACGTTTCCATGATCCTCCTATTTCTAGTGCTGAAAAAGATTATCAAGAATATTTTAGACAACAATGTATACCTCTGACAGGTACACTTATGGTCCATGACACACACCTGATTCCCATCCTTGACAGGAGTAAGCCAGACTTTGTTGGAATAGCAAAAGATTTATCACTTGACCCTCTCAATGTCAGCCTGATCATAGAAATCAAACCATATAAACCAAACCAAACAACCTTCTCAAATGCCGATGTTGGACAGTTGGCCTTTTTTGCTTTAAAAATTTTTCAAATTCAACCAACACGTACTTTTGTCTATGGAATTCTTTCTGACTGTCATCATATTATGATACTGAAAGTGGAAAAGGTAAATGAAGAGATTATCTACCATCGCACTGCATGTGCAGTTCTTAAGTATGATAATTCAGGA
>CAJVPN010000793.1:0-21180 GCA_910592215.1 Entrophospora candida
AATTTGGCAACTATTTGCAAAAATCCGCTGATAATTTCCATATCTGGTTAGCACGCACTCTGAATTTCCAACACTGGTGCAGTCAAAACACCCGTGAAAATTTATGTCAGGATTAAAAAAAATACTTAGAATAGGGTTGGGATTCGTACTTGTACTCGTACACGTACGTATGAGCTTAATTTTTTTTTAGTATGGTTGGCTCGATCTAAAGACCTCCTATTGCTGCGCCATGCGGCCAAATTTCAAAATAGCAATTTTGTAATCCGTTCAAAATCTTTCAAAAAATAGAACTTCACGTGATTTTGGTTTTCTTACTGCCAAATTTAGATACGATGGTCAAGAGCTAGTCTAAATTTGGTAATATTTTCCCTAAATTTAGAAATGATCATAGTGGACAAATTCCTCGCGAGCATAGAATTCTACAACATTAAAACTAATGACATATTCTATCAACCAATAGAGCTATTTTTTAAAAGGTAGGACAGAAAGTGACTTCTATACTTTTAAAATTTGCCCAAAATTTGGGAGGTCTTTAGACTGAGCCAACTATATACATTGTACGAACATATCATGTGATTTATGCCAATTTTTATTGGTTGATCAAATGTAATATACATTAAAATTCTTTTTCATAATGATAAACTAGAAAGGATCGTTTTTTAATAATTTCCAGTATCCATTTCCACCAGAACTTGTTGCTGGATGATCAATACTTTGGACATCTAAGTTATAAAGTTCATTTAGAAACAAAATTATCTAAAAGGACCATAATTAGATGATTGGGATGAAGCAGAACTACATACTAATAGAAAGAAATCAATAATTGTTAATTAAATTAAAAAAAAATTTTTTGAAATTTACTTTGTTCTTTTTACTGTATTGTTATTATTATCGTTATTATTGCTAAGAGCTAGTATTTTAATTTTTTCTTTTTGACTATACACAACATGAAAATTTTGACAACCACTAAAATGTTGCATTATATGTTCGATTATATCTACTATCGTTTTTAATTCATTGCTGTTTTCACCAAGTTTAATAATTTGTTACTAGAAACACTTTTTTGTTTTGTTTCGATGATGTAATCTTTCAAAGCTTTGACCATCAGAATAAAAGAATTATGAAATTAACTACTGAAAAATTCAAAAGGTTGTAAAGGTAATTTTTTTATTCATTATTAATAATAGGAAAAAAAAAATAGAAACCACGGGATATGTACTTTTTTTAACACAGAATATAAAATAAAAAGGGCTCAAATAAGAGGTTTTTCCTGATAATGAAGTAGTATTACGACCCCGGTTACAACATCTGATAATCCGTTAATTATAGTAAATAGGGTTAACGGCTTAATAACAATAATAATAATCTTATTATTATAGGACTTCACAAAGCAATGTAGAAAATCATTGTTCCTCATATCGTATGTTCGTACGTACACACCTACATATGTAAAACTTCCTCGTACAGGTGTACGACCACAACGAAACTGTACGAACTCAATTGTACAAAGTACAGTAGTACATCGTACGTACGTACAAAGATTCTTTTCGTACAGCAAAATTCCACAACCCTGACTTAGAATAATATTCGGTTTATTAAAAGAGGAATGTTTAATATTAATCTGGAAAGAATGAATAGATTAATAAATAGTGTCACAAAGGGCGGATAAACAAAGGAAATCTGACAAGATATCGAATTTTTTTTTTAATGAAATACAATATTTTTTGGTGTCTATGTTTTAGAGCAGTTTGGAATTGAATTGTTTTGTAAAATTTCAGAAACTAGATTTAAACATGAAATGCATTTTTTATTTGTACTACAAAGGTTGTTAGAACTCGCTATTGTGGCCAATTTTAATGATCAGCAAATGTCCTTATTATTATAATAATAACGTAATAGTAATAATAAAAATGAATGACAAGTGTATACTGAATTAAAATTAGACTTTTAGTACAGTGCCCAATTTATATATATAATTCAGTACAGTGCTGCCGACTTTCTATATACACACTAGTTATGATCCCAAAATGTTCGTCCACCATATTTGGTAAGTAGGATTTATTTGGCAATGAAGCAGTAAAGGAACAGGTTAATTATGTTCTTGATGATGACGAAATTATAGGAAAGTATGATGGAATTAAGATCCAATATATATGAGTTTCATTTGGTAGTACAACTTTGAACCTTGAAATCTTTTTTGTACATTTGTATTACAACATTATCTTTTTCAAATAATAATAATATAAAATCCATTATTTCTTCTTTTGTTAATTTGTATATGCGTTTATGTGGAATCTACAGCCGTCCAAGAGTAAACTATTTACTTTTGTATAGGAACAGAGAAATTTTTACATTTTTGAAAAGGCACGATTATGCAACTTTTATTGGTGAGTTTCTATCGTACCTTTTTTTTTTAATAAAAATTCCGCCAACAAATTATTGGCTAATTTGGCCATGTATGCATCTCAATATCATGTGACCGAGGGAATTATCCTAAATTGTCAAACAATCAATAGCAAATCTATGATTAATTTTTTTAGGGTTCACAATTACTATCCTGGACATTAAAGTTCGAGCAAGGAAATTTATAATGAAGTTTCTTTAATTGTTTAAAACAAATTGTTTATGTAATTAAGAATTTGAAATTAAAACCAGAGGAAAAAAAATTTATCCACGTGATTGTAATTAATTTATTTATAGACGTTATCATTAAAAGATAGAAACTTCTATTAGAAAAAAAGGATTACTAAATTAAATTTTTCATTATTTTCATTATTACAAAAACGACATCACATGTATAAATATTAATGCATCTTTCTTCATTATTAAGAAAAAAATAACATCGGATTATAAATTCAAACTCTATTTTGAAAAGTTCATTTTAGTGAATCAAAAACAATTGACAATTAAAAATATCATATAAACACCTGGAAATTCTTTCTTCTTTCTTCTTTCATTCGAATTTGAAAATAACAATGAAGTTTAAGGCAAAAACATTTATTAACCTTTTTAATCTTAAAAAAAAAAACAAAAGATCCTCAAATGAAAAAAAATGGTTGGACAAAGCAATTAAACAGAAAAGAATTAATCTTAAAGATTACAGTATATTTTCCGATATTACTTATATCAATAAAGGTACTTCGGGACAAATTTATAGAGCTAAATGGAACAATGTATATGTAGCATTGAAAGAAATTAAAGATGACAGTGATATGAAACGATTTGTTTACGAGGTATGACGTTTTTATATTGTATTTGTAATTAATGTTATCACTTACTAAAATAATCTTTATTTTATCACGTGACTATTTTTAGTTTAGATCACATAAACGAGTTGATTATCACGACAATATTTTGAATATTCACGGGATAACGAAAGGTGATTTTTTCTTTGCATTTAAGAACCAATTAATAAAAAAATAATTAACAATGCATTCTATTTTTTTAAATTATAAAAATAGATCCCAACTCGGGCAATTATTTATTGGTTTTGCAATATGCAAACCACGGGACGCTCCATGAATATTTGTCTGCGAATGCTGATAAATTGGATTGGGAAAACAAACTACGTTTGGCATATCAGCTTGCTAGTGGTATACAAACATTGCACCATGAAGGAATAATTCATCGAGACTTGGTACTTTTTTAATGATTTCTTTCTTTAACAGTAGCATTAACGACATTATTAATATCATCGTTATTACTGCTATAAAGATTATTAATTAAAAACCATTTTTGTTTTCCTGTTTGTTTGTAGCACGCGGGAAATGTTCTTATAGTTAATGACAATATTAAAATTTCTGATTTTGGATTATCAAAATCCAGAGAACAAGTTTACGGGAACATGAGGTACACAGATATCAGACGTATCAGATACCCCAAAAATGAGAAATCGGACATCTTTAGTTTAGGAGTTTTGTTATGGCAAATCTCAAGTTGTAGGCCTCCTTATGAATCAATTAAAAATTATGAGCATCTTTATCCGTACGATATAAGAGAAGATAAGGTCGATGGAACACCTGAGGAATACTTTGACTTATACACCAGATGTTGGGATGCAGAACCAGATAATCGACCTGATATCAAATTTGTTGTTAAATGTCTTGACGAACTAAGAAAACATTACACCGTACCAAATGCTAAAAAGAATTCTATGAATGAACACTTACAAAATGCTTCGATAGATCCTAACAATTATCTTGATTTGCACGAACTTATAAATAGACGAGATCTGCGTATGAAACAAATGATGGGTGGCACTAGTAAGAATGATAAATATATTAGTGACTCTAACAACAACTGCAGTAACGAGGCCACAGTTAATTCTTATAGTCAGCTTTGCAATTCTCATAATGAAAATGCTTACTGTAATTCATCTTTACATTCTATTACAATGTTCATCCCGCCTCCTCCCAAATCTAATAATAATAATAACTTTTATTTTCTTCGGCATAACAGCAATGGCGATGATTATAATAACGCTGAATAATGAAATGATAATTAATTTTTTAAAATTGTCCTGAAAATAAATTATCTGACAAAAGCCCGAAGAAAATTTTGCATCTGCTGATGATGATAATAATAATAAAAGGGATAATAAAAATGACAATGATGATAAAGATGCCGACGACCAGAAATTGATAAAGTGGATATTATTTATTTGCTACTGCCAATAATTCTATTGAAGATAAATTGATTATGAATAATTCAATTAATTACTTGAACGAAGAATCAAATAATTCGGAAATGTTATTATTATTATTATTATGTAACCTTTTTTCTTTAAAGGTAATTTTTGTATTACTATTGCAGATCATTAATGTTTTTATTTTTTTTTTATTTTTAGTAAACATTTATTTGTTTATAACTTTATTTTTGTTTTTTTCATTTCATTTCTATATGTAAATATTCTATAAATTAATAAAACTATTTATTGATAATTTATTAATTAATTCTAAAATATGTAAAGTATTTAAAAATTTTGGATTATAATGCACCAAGATAATTAACCAAACTGCTCAACATTACGTCGTGCATTTGCTGATAATTTAATAAATAGAGTTACTCTTTATCTATATGCTAAAGAGCAACTTTGGCGAATCCAGATTAGTTATGAAAGATTGAACTTGATTCTTCAAAAATTATCGCAACAATCCATTCAAATGCTAGTTTATGCGGTAGCTTGTTAAGCTTTAAATTTTAATCGAGTAATCAATCCATCTGGTATAATTCTAAGAGAAACACTGACTCTTTTGATTAATAATTTATTATTATTTAAAGAGTGTCTGTATGATATTTCTAAAATAGAAGTGTGGCTGTGAAAATATAATATTTATCCATTCATTCAATGAACTCTAATTATATAATCGGATTTTTTCTTACAATAAAATGGAATATGGTAGCAAGCTCAAATGTGAATATATTACTAATTGGGAATTGTGTCAATTATTCAGTCCATTAGCTCAAGGTCGAACCAGCGGTAATGAAACTATTGAGAAGATGATTAAAAGCATCTAGTTAAAAGCAACAGGTTATGAAATTTATATATTATAAATATCTTTCGATGGATCCTTTATTTAAAAGGTGTATACGCAGGATTACTTGAATAAATGGTGGGAAAAAAAAATATACTGATAGTGGTTATAAAACATCTAGTGAAGATATGATTGCAGTATTAATTAATAATAATTCTCAGAATATCCAAAAGATTAAGTCTCAAGTTTTACAATAAACGTTCAATTGCCGAAGAATTGTTCATTTTTAATGATCATTTAAAAACATTCTCGACCAAGCTTAATAAAATGGACGAAATTCCTTTTGATCCTTCAAGTGTGTCATCTGTTTCCACTAGATCATTAAATAGAGTTATGATAACATGCTAATTAACTGATTAATATTTTATGATGTTAGAATGTAAAAATATATCCGTTTCACGACGTAGGGAAACCATTAAATCTAACCCGTTTCTTTAAATTTTAAAGTCGTGCCCGCAGCTCTAGTCACTCGTATGTGACGCAACTGAAGTCATAAAGTCCTCAAATTATTACTTACCTTATCATATTCCTTCTCTTCCCGGATTGGCGTTAAATTTAACCTTACAAATTTCTCGAAATGTAATTATTACAAGCGAACTGTCAATCAGGTTGAAATTATAGTAATTACAATAGACATCAACCGGATTCAAACCAGGTTTTATTTGTTATCATAAATTGCATTCATTTTTACAAAAAAATGATTGTATTCTCTTTTTGAGCATAGATTCGGTTGAAAAGCCTATTTTTTTCCGGAAAGTGTGACCTTTGATCCAATAACGACAATTTCAGAATTTCATTTAGAAAAAATTTTTTAGTCACACAATTTTAATTTTGTAATTGCAATTAAAAATTTTTTCTATAATCAAAGCTATCATAACAATAATAAATTGTTTTGGAAACCAGTCAATGCCGGTTATATTAAAATTGTATTCATAATCTGATGGTCATATGAAGTCTCGCTCTTAAATATCTCGAATACCCTATCCTTTTATAGAAAAGCACATACATTTCCTGAGCTTTGACTGCCTGCATTAAAAGGGAATTCAAATATGATTTTTGATTCCAACGCTAATGTTTTTTTTAAATCATATACGGGTGAATAAGTGGTACCCCAAATCTGCGTTTCCTACGTAGAAAATTCTTTCATCACACAAACACAAATTATTATTATGTTAGTTTTTTAGATAAAAATTATTTTTTTTGAGATGAAAATATCACAAAAAGAATAATATGAATTCATTCAAGTATCACCAATTAAAGAAGTTGTATAAAATAAATAAATTCAATTGTGATTGTGTATTATATTAATATAGTATGAAATTCAAGGCTAACAAATTTGGAATCTACAGATAGGGTTTGTATTCACGGATACCATAAGGGGTCACACAGGGTTACACACTAAAAAATCCCTTAAAAACACTTGATTTTAATAGTGTGTAACCCTGTGTGACCCTTTATGGTATCCGTAAATACAAACCCTATCTACAGATTTACATATAAAATTGAAATATTTTATTTGTATTAAACATATATATAACATGGGATTTTATTGCAAAAAACTTTTTAAGAAATTTTTTGTCTAAAGCTTAGTTTTTTTTATATTTAATATAAATATGTCATTATCTTTTAAATTAAATCACTTATTAATTGTTATAAATTATATCCGTAATATATGCCTAGAATAAATATGACCTTTAGGAATTACTATTACTATATTTTTTATTTAACTTCTGATAAATTTTACGATATCGATATTAATGTCAATTTTCTGTGTCACACAATTAATTAGAAGAGGATTCTTTTTCAAAATATTTTGATCATGTCAAATACATCGTGACCAACCTGACCATTAAATAAATCAAATGAATTGCGAATTTGGAAGTGATTTAGTAAAAAAATTTCGAATTAAAAAAACTTCGTTTTAGTTATAGAAATTAATGAATATTCTAGAAATTATTACTCTTGACAGATTAACTCACGAGTCCAAACTTTATATATTTTTTATAAACAAGGTCTTGAAAGCCAACGTTTTTATTTATTACTCGGCTGGCGAGACAATCTATAAGAAACTTCAAATGAAGAAGATGTATAATGTCCAAGCTGTCCTAAATACAATACTAATTGGGAAAATGTGATTCGCCATGATTAACTCAATGTGAAAGTACATTGTTAAAATATCACAATTAAAAGCGCAGGGATCTATTTCAATTTATTTCAATTTATTTATTTTGACATGTATTATTATTGTATTATTATTGTATTATTATCATCATCATTGTATCGTATGGCAATGTATTGTTGTAATGCGGTAGCTTAAATTGGAATATGGGTTTGGATTAAAACTAACTAAAATAATTATGTATCATGTGAGAATACCGACCACGTGGTTTTTTTTAGTCATCTTTAATTGAAAAAGAAATTCCAAATTACTATTATTTGAAATTGGCTAAATGAAATTTCTTTAAAAATATACCCTGATTACTTAAAGACGTTAATCATTTAAGAGAGATAGAAAATAAAGAAAATAAGAAATTCCCAAATTGAATTTTTTATTATTCTGATGCCAAAACGTGACATGATGCCATGATGTCATATGCACAATATTATCGATACTTTAAAAGGTCATTATTATTTTGGATGAACCAAAAAGTAATTAACAATTCAGAACATCCCGAAAAAATTTTATTCTTACTTTCTTTCTTTCTTTCTTGATGTGAATCGCATTGAAATAATAATGAAGAGCAAGAAGGTAAAAAAAGCCTTCGTGGATTTTTTTAAAACGAGATTTTCTAGAAAAAACCCCGCAAATAATATTAACAACGTTTACAATATCAATAGAAACACTGATAATAACACGGTTGATAGCAACATTGATAATCTTAATAACAACGACATTAATAATAGCAACACTGATATTAATCATAACAACACTGATATTAATGATAATAACAGCACTGATAATAACAGCACTGATATTATGATTGATGATAATAACAGCACTGATATTATTATGATTAAGACTGATATTAATAATATTAATGGTAATAACAGCACTGAGATTAATGATAATAAGACTGATAATAATAATATTAATGGTAATAACATTGATAATAATATTGGTGATAATAAGACTGATAATAATATTGGTGGTAATAAGACTGATAATAATAATGGTGATAATAAGACTGATATTAATAATATTAATAATAACATTGATAATATTGATGATGATAATAACCACAGTAATAACGACAATATTGACAATACAACTATTGGTAATTTAACACCTGAAAACAGCAACAACATAATACCTCAAGAGCCTTCAAATGATCTAAAGGAATGGTTGGATAAAGAAAAGGCAATTATTTTTCCTTACAGTATATTTTCTGATATTGCTTATATCAATGAAGGTGCTTCGGGAAAAATTTATAGAGCTAAATGGAAGAGCGATATAGATGTAGCATTGAAAGAAATTAAAGATGACGTTGATTCGAGACGATTTATTTACGAGGTATGACATTTTTAGATTGTAATTTAATGTTGTTATTATCACTTACTAAAATAATCTTTATTTTATCATGTGACTATTTTTAGTTTAGTTCACATAAACAAGTTGATTATGGTGACAGTATTTTGAATATTTACGGAGTAACACAAGGTAATTTTTTCTTTACGAACCAATCAATAAAAAAATAATTAACAATGTATCCTATTTTTTTAAATTATAAAAATAGATCCTGACTCGAGAAATTATTTATTGGTTTTGCAATATGCAAACCACGGGACGCTCCATGAATATTTGTCTGTAAATGCTGATAAATTGTATTGGGGAAACAAACTATGTTTGGCATATCAGCTTGCTAGTGGTATACAAACATTACACCAAGAAGGAATAATTCATCGAGATTTGGTACTTTTTAATGATTTTCTTTCTTTAACAGTAGCATTAACAGTATTATTAATATTATCGTTACTACTACTGCTATAAATATTGTTAATTGAAACATTTTTGTTTTCTTGTTGTTTTTAGCATGCTCGAAATATTCTTGTAGTTAATAACAATATTAAAATTTCGGATTTTGGATTATCAGGATCCAGAAAACAAGTTTACGGAAACATAAAATATACAGATCTCAGATACCCCAAAGATGAGAAATCGGACATCTTTAGTTTAGGAGTTTTGTTATGGCAAATTTCAAGTTGTAAACCGCCGTATGAATCAATTAAAGATGTCCGGGATATTCATCTGAATAATCTAAGAGAAACTAAAGTCGATGGAACACCTGAAGTGTACTTTGATTTGTACACCAGGTGTTGGGATCCAGAACCAAATAATCGACCTGATATCAAATATGTTGTTGAATGTCTTGACGAACTAAGACAACATTATTACACTGTACCAAATATTATTCAAGAGTATCCGAGCGGGTGCTTACAAAGTGCTTCGACAGATCATAGCCATAGCAGTGGAACGTATCATAAGCTTGATTTGCACGAACTTATAAATGAACGCCATATGAAACAAATTATGGGTAGCACTAGTAATAGTAATCAATACATTAGTGACTCTAACATTTGTGACACTAACAACAGTGACAATAATGACAATACAATTAACATTGATAACTCTTTTAATAGTTTTGACAATTCTATTATAATGCCTCTTGATGATCCTCCTCATATCCATTCAGTTCCAATAACAAACAACAACAACAACAAGGATGACGACAACGACAACGACAACAGCAGAAACAACAACGACAACAACAACGACAACAACGACGACGACGACTACGACAACAGCGGAAACAACAACGATGACGACGACGACGACGACGACGATGCATCAGAAAATAATAAAAATAAAAATGAACTATCCGAGAAAACCCCTGAAGAAAATCTTCTATCTGCTGGTGATAATAATAAAAGTGATGATAACAATGATAATAAAGATGTAGAAGGCTGTAAAAATGAAGTTGATTATCATTCTGTCGGAGTGAAGAATACAATTAATGACTTGAAAATGTCATTGAATGGTGATAATGAAGAAGAATATGAACCTTGGTTTTTTTTAATGAAACTTTTTTTATCTCAAACAACGCCAAACTTTTCTTGTTACCTAAGGCGTTAGTTAACTTTCACTTAATTTGTGTGAAGTATGTGTGCCACGTTATCATATATTTTAACATAACTCTAATAAAACTATTTATTAATAATATATTATGTAAGTTTTGCACTATAATACATCCAGATAATTAACCAAATCGCCCAAGAAATTAGAAATCTATGCATTTGTGATAGAACAAATAAAATTTAAACGAAAAAAAATTAAATCTGATTCTTCAAGAATCACTGCAACAATTCATCCAAATGATAATTTATTCTTAATTGCTTAAAGTATATCACCATTTAGCAGAAAAATTTAAAGACTGTGTCAAAAAATTTGATCTTTCTACATGTTAAAAAGCAAAAAAACCATTTATCGATATGATGTAGTGTCACTTTTTATGACCAAGTTCAATAAAATGGTGACCTTTATTAATACTTAAAAAGAAATTACTTTTAACAAAGAGAATTGACCGAGAAACCAATCCTTCGAAATCTCGACTTCCTACATAACCTTCCTCCTTTTTTTTTTTTGATTTCATGTTTTTTGACATTTTTTCTATCGTTTTGCATAAAAAGTTTGGTGCACAACAATTTAACAAACAAACATTATTTCATGTGCACCCGATTTTATAAATAAATAAACAGACTCTCTATTAATGAATGGATGTGTTAATATGCATCGTTCACATGATAAATCAATAATGTTCCGCGGTTTTATGATTTATTTATCGAACTACTGGATATTTGAATGTTTACAAATATAAAAACATGCCCAATGCCCTTTTTTTACAGCATTAATATATATACTGATGTAGAGAAAGCATCAAATATAATTTCTTTAAAATCTCTAGGTGCCGCAATTGGAGGTCATTACTATTACCTTGTCTTAAGACACCACCCACCCTCACTCCTTGGTGAGCATTGAAATCAACTAATAATAATAATAATAATAACATAATAACATAACATATTATTAGTAGCATAGTACTGTGCCGGTTGATCCAACGTTGAATGAAAGTGAATTATAATTATATCGATCCTGGACAATAGAAAAAGACCATAACGTGAAAAAAGAAATTCCACTCCTTATATATAATTAATAGGCATTTTGCATAGTAATATTTTCTCTAAAGTTCAAAAGTAACAAGTAAATCCTTAAATATAAACCTTTTTTTAAATTTTCTCTATTGTCCAGGCCTCATATAACATACATTTTGTACACTCAGAAGAATACATCAGTTGACTCTGCCTCCTCCCCACTTAGGGAAGCATCAAATTCCCGAGACTGTTAAAATTATTTATTTCGGGTCGGAAGTACGGGAAGGACATAAAGTCGGAGCAAAGTTCGTCAAACTAAATCACTATTATACTACTTGGGAGGACTGGGTGGACGAGCAAAATTTTCAGCTTTTAGCAAATTGTTTTAATTCCAATATTTTGTTATTTTCGTATGTTGCCTTTCACGAAAGTGCGTGCCTATCCAAATGTAAATTTCCTTTCCTGTCATAATTAGCTCCCGTTACGATACAAGTCTCACTACAGTGAAAAATTGTATATGGTTGCTTTGACAGTAGTGAGCTAATGTTTGTGACACAGCGCAAATTTGATTTTCAAAATGTCTAAAATATATTAATCTCTATCTTTAACCGTGTATCATCCATAAATATAATCTTTAGTTTTATTTTCACTCACTACATTCAATCAATAACGCTATGTAATTTCTTCGCGGTTTATAATGCCGAAACCTTAGAAAGTGCCGGAGTCAAACATCAATTGCCAAAGCTCAACTGTTTATAATGGTAAAGTGTTTTTTTTTCCCCCTAGAATTGTTGACATAGAAAAGATTTTCATTATAATAAAAAATCGTGCGTGCATTAATAAATACATGTTGTTTTAATAAAGAAAAGAATGATTGAACTTTAGAATTTTTATTCTTTATTTTGAAAATCTTTCCAAGTTTTTTCTTTTTCTTAAAATAGCAATTTTTTCGAATTCAATTTTAATTGTTGGGTGATTGGTTGATTGGTTGATTGAATGTTTATCGTCTATTCTATTCGTTATTATTATTGACTATTGCTTGCTCAATAATATTATTTACGCGATTCCAATTTTGAATATCACAAATATTAAGGACGGCTTGGATTGAAAAAGGATTTTCCAAAGATAAAAACAAACTTGGCTCAATAATGTCATTTACGCGATTTCCAATTTTGTATCACACAAATATTAATGACGGCTTGGATTTAAAAATAATTTTCCAAAGATAAAAATAAACAGTATTGATTATTGCTTGCTCAATATTATTTACGCGATTCCAATTTTGAATATCACAAATATTAAGTACGGCTTGGATTGAAAAAAGAATTTTCCAAAGATAAAAATAAACAGTATTTGGCTCAATAATGTCATTTACGCGATTTCCAATTTTGTATTTCACAAATATTAATGACGGCTTGGATTTAAAAATAATTTTCCAAAGATAAAAATAAACAGTATTGATTATTGTTTGCTCAATAATATTATTTACGCGATTCCAATTTTGAATATCACAAATATTAAGAACGGCTTGGATTGAAAAATAATTTTCCAAAGATAAAAATAAACAGTATTGGTTATTACTTGCTCAATATTTATTACGCGATTCCAATTTTGAATATCACAAATATTAAGGGCGGCTTGGATTGAAAAATAATTTTCCAAAGATAAAAATAAACAGTATTGGATTTCCAATTTTGAATGCCAGAAATATTAAGGGCGGCTTGGATTGAAAAATAATTCTCTAAAAATAAAAAATAAAATAGTATTGGGTTAATAATGAGGCTCTGTATGTTTATTTTCTCGTAATCATTTTTTTTCTTAAATCGTATCTAAATTTGGCAGAAATAAATAATTTTTAAAACTAAAATCACGTGAAGTCCTATTTTTGAAAAATTTTAACGAATTACAACAACATATGACGCAATTGATCTAATTTTAGACGTGTACTACAATCAAAAGATCTACTAAGCCCGATTGCATAGCCTTGAAAAAAGAAATTTTTTTTTAATGTCAATCAACATAACAGGAAATTAAAATTAAATGCCAATTCGAGAATACAAATTTTACTCTCTCCCATACGCAATCAAGGCTTTTGATTTTTGTTTTTTTGAATCAGATAATCTATACTAATGGTCGATTGTTCGTAAATACGCAAAGCTTAAAAAGATATTGATATAAAATCGCTAAATAATGCGATAGGAGAAAGCTTAAAGACACGGATATAAAATCTATTAATTAAAAAAACGTGGCTATGAGATATATCTGATTGTTATAATTATAATAAATTGGATTGATTCTCAGTATTAATAATTAATAAATATAGTAAAGATATGGCTATGTACAAATTACTCTTAGGCTTTGCTAAAGCTTGACTATTCAATATTAGTAAGTGGCTTGTTATTAAACGAATTATTAAGAAATAATAATAGTTCGTTAGTAATACTTAGGAACCAAAACATCTATATAAACACTCAAATTCTCGTCAAATCCCAATTTCATTCTTCATTCTTCACAATAAAATAATAATAATAATAATAAAATAAAATATATAAAAAATATATATATTTAAAAAAAAATGAAATTTAGTCTTTATATCTTGTTTTTAATTTCCTTGTTCGTCGCCTTGGTCTTTGCTAAAGCCGATGGGCCAGGGGAAGAAGATTTAGAAGAAGGTAAGTTACTACGCCTAACCCAATCAAAAAAATCAATCAATAAAAACAATTCTAATAATTTATTTTTTACTTCACAAAATAAAAAAATTAATTAGATCTCGCCAAACGTTCCGCTGATCCATACTACAATAAATACTACCACAAGTACTACAAACGTAATGCCGAAGATGAAAAAGATCTCGCCAAACGTAATGCATACTACAATAAATACTACCACAAGTACTACAAACGTAATACCGAAGAAGATGAAGAACTAGACAAGCGTTCCGCCGAACCATACTACAATAAATACTACCACAAGTACTACAAACGTAATGCCGAAGAAGATGATGAAAAAGATCTCGCCAAACGTGATGCATACTACAAAAAATACTACCACCATTACTACAAACGTGATGCCGATGCTGATGCATACTACAAAAAATACTACCATCATTACTACAAACGTGATGCCGATGCTGATGCATACTACAAAAAATACTACCATCATTACTACAAACGTGATGCCGATGCTGATGCATACTACAATAAATACTACCACAAGTACTATTAAAAATAAATTAATACTTTTTACAAAAAATGCCTATATTATTAAAAAAATTATTATATAAAATTTGATTTTAAATATCAACTTCTTCAACTTGCTTTTCTTTTTCTTTTTTGTATAAATTTTTTTATATTTTTACCTTTTTTTTTTTCTTATTTGTATATATAAATTTTTGTATATTATATATATTAAATCCCTTTTTTAAAATGTAACTTTTTTTTGTTCTAAAAATACATAAAAATAAAAGCCTGTTGAAAAGTTTTATTTGAATTTAAAAAAATGCTCTATTTATTTTAGTGTTATTTTTTACCAAACAATTTGTTCTCGCCCAAATGTTTAACTTCAACCAAAAGTTATAATTACCTAAAATTTGTATTTACGCTTTATAAATTAATAAATTTCATTCAAAAAAGTAAAAAAGTACTTATTAGAATTGTTTTTTATATTATTTATTTTTTAAGCTTCGTAATTAAAGATCAATACAAATATATCATATATATTTAATATTTATTATATATTATTTTTGAATTTACAATATATGTATTTACTAAGAATTAATATATATAATATATATATATATATATAATAATTATTTTATATTATTTTTAAATGATTATTATCTATTGACCACCACGGAGACGAAGGACAAGGTGGAGGGTTGATTCTTTTTGAATATTATAATCGGAAAGAGTTCTACCATCTTCCAGCTGTTTTCCGGCAAAAATTAATCTTTGTTGATCTGGTGGAATACCTTCCTTGTCTTGGATTTTTTGTTTAACGGCATCGATGGTATCAGAGGATTCGACTTCAAGTGTTATTGTTTTACCGGTAAGTGTTTTGACAAAAATTTGCATACCACCACGAAGACGAAGAACCAAATGAAGTGTAGATTCTTTTTGAATATTATAATCGGAAAGAGTTCTACCATCTTCCAGTTGTTTTCCGGCAAAAATTAATCTTTGTTGATCTGGTGGAATACCTTCCTTGTCTTGGATTTTTTGTTTAACGGCATCGATGGTATCAGAGGATTCGACTTCAAGTGTTATTGTTTTACCGGTAAGTGTTTTGACAAAAATTTGCATACCACCACGAAGACGAAGAACCAAATGAAGGGTAGATTCTTTTTGAATATTATAGTCTGAAAGAGTACGACCGTCTTCTAATTGTTTTCCGGCAAAAATTAATCTTTGCTGATCTGGTGGGATACCTTCTTTGTCTTGAATTTTTTGTTTTACAGCGTCAATAGTGTCTGATGATTCGACTTCGAGAGTGATTGTTTTACCAGTGAGTGTTTTAACGAATATTTGCATTTTGTTTTAGTAGTAATAATATTTTTTTTTAATAATAATAATTTTATTTTTATTTGAAAAATGGTAGAAGTTACGATTATAATATTTTTTTTGACTGAAAAACTGAAAAAGAATAATAATAATAATGAAAAAAAAAAAAGGAATTTTGATGTTCTTTTTATGATTGTGATGAAATTACATAAAATGGCGTGATTTTGGATAAGAAAGAAATTTTCGTGATTGCGAGAAAATAATAAACAAGTTTTTAAACCAATTAACGTCTCGTAAAACAAAATCGATCTAACCGTGAATGGATGGCTTTCGCAAATACATTAAAATACAGGGGTTACACATATTGAGCAGCTGATCGATCAATTATGCAGGATATTATCGGATCAACCAGTCTTTTATATACATAATAATAGAATATTTACATGTTCGATATGTTCGGTGATGATATTCACATGAATTAAGAAAAATGTTTTAATTGTTTTAGCAAAATATATAATATGTATATAAAAAAACTTGCAAAGAACAAACAAAAATCTTTTTTTTACAACTATTGTTAACAATAAACCGCCCAACTAACTTTAAATGGGAAGGGGGTTTTTAAGTACTGCCATAAAATTTTGAGCGACCAGTGTTTGTAGATTTAGATGGTTGACGCTCCGGATCTCTGACATGAGCAGATCTAACAAGTCCTTCATATTCATTTCTGTAATCTTGATCGGTTGGAGGATGATTTGGCAAGCTTTTGAGTAAAATAAATGAAGCGAGAAGTGCAAGCACCTAAAAACATGATAAATGAGAAAATTTTTTATATTAATATCCTTCCACAAGTTAATAATAATAACACACATTCGTCCTTTGATTAACTTTTTTACCTGAACGATTGCCAAAATCAATCCTAAAATACCCAAGGCCGTTTGATTACTTTTATAAACATTAGTCAGACTAGCCAAACAAGATTGATCATAACCAAACCATGGATTTTTTTCACATGCGTCAGGCGATGATTTAGGAATTGCACGATCTTTTGTATTTCTAAATCCACAACAGAAATACTAAATGTGTATGGCATTCACACAAAAAAATTTATATATTTAATTTAAAAATTTAATTAAATCAATTGATTAGTTGCTCTTTCTTTACCTTATGTTCAATATCACGTATAAGACCTGGTTGATCTACGTACGCTTTATCCCATGCTTTATCAAGAATATTCTCCACCTAATAATTGATCAAAAGTGAACGAGTTAGCAAATTAACGAAAGATGAAAAAAGCATAGAATATTGAAAGATAAATTAAATAATTACATTTCTAGCATTAGAAAACATAATGATTGCAATGTTGACTTGAGCTATTATTAGAACTGTAAGAATTATAAAGTACTGATTTATAATAACATTAATTTAATGATCGTCAAGGAAATAACAATTTCTTTTTAAAAAAAAAAATTCCATCAGATTAGATAAAAAGGATACAGCAATTAAAACTTGTTTATGTTCAATAACAGCACCACAACATCCAACCATAGAAACCAAAAGAACAAACAATCCAAGAATAAAGGATGCAAGAGGTATTGCGTAAGAAGCAAAATGTACATCAGTTGCAATCATTCCATAAATACTTGCACCAATCAAAATTAATGCAGAAATCTGAGCGAAATAAAATAGGGAAATAATTAATTCAACTAGCAATCAAAAGAAAATAAAAATCAAAAAAGGAATAATAATTAGAATACTGACAGATGATAAAGTATTTGCCAATATCACGATCGCTCTTCCTGTTTCAACTGTTACAGCCATTTTTTTATGTTTTTAAATTTTAAATTTTGAATTATTGAATTATCGAATCGAATGAAAATTTTCAAGTATTTATAGAAAAAGTCTCAAGATGGAGAGAGCGAAAGTGGAGAGAAATAAAAATATATATTTATTCACACGTACATTAATTAATTTTATTATTATGTCGTATTTATTTATTATTTCGACAAAAAAATTAAAATGACGTTTGAAATTTTTGCCTTTATTAAATTATAGTCTAGCGCATT
Organism: Entrophospora candida; assembly: GCA_910592215.1. Lineage (NCBI taxonomy): Eukaryota > Fungi > Glomeromycota > Glomeromycetes > Entrophosporales > Entrophosporaceae > Entrophospora > Entrophospora candida. The sequence continues at coordinate 18,244 of CAJVPN010000793.1, forward strand.
CCGTAATTATCTCATCCTTACATCATAAATTTATGTGCACACTACACAAAACTGTGCAGAAGGATTATAAATTCTAGAAATGGAAAAATTAATTAACTTGCTGCTCCTCTTACATGATGTCACAAGAGGTCACATGGGTCAAAATTTGATGAAATACTGGTGTATATAAAGAATGAAACCTGAAACTTTTTATAATTAAAATAATAATCTGATTATCTTTAAATGTATTATTTTTGCGGTTCATGTTCAGTAATTATTATAAAAAATGAGTTGGGGCAAAGAGAAGTTCGTTACGGCGCGAGTTTGCTTAATATAAAGGCGTATCGTGGAAAGGGCAAATTGCGTTTATTTAATAAATATCATTTATTATAAAATAATTAATTGATAATTATAGTGGGATTAATTGATCATATATTGACAATTCCAGTTTCGGCCTCAACTTTATCAGTATTATAAATTATAATTATTATAACCTTTCAATTCTTTAATTTGCTTGAAGGATATGATATGTTTATTGATAAAAAAAATTAATAGTTGATATTTCAATCTTCCACATTAACATTATATGTAATATATCTGATTCTTTGATATTTTCTTTTCCTTGGAAAATTCAGATGCAATGTACGGCATGATTTCATAAGTTTTATTCGATGAAATAATTCTGAATAACAACAATTGCCACCTTCATTTTTTTTTAATGTCAAATTAGAATGGCAACTTTAAAATAATCTAACAAGTAAAATGAGAAAATTTGGCAAAGTTGGAAAATAGACCCTTGATGTTTTTAATCAGTGCCTCCTTTCCGTGTAGCATAGTGGTTCCGTCGCCTTGTCATCCAAGTGGTAGTGAAAAGGTTTTGTGGTCAAGCCACGTTTTTTCCCAATTGTATACAATTATAAATCATATATACATGGATTTCCTTAACAATCATTTCTGAAAATAAAATGAGTAACATTAAATCTAACATTAGAACTATTCTTCTACGACTATGCAAATGCGTCTTGTTGTCCTAAAACAACTATGTATTTTTAAAATCTCAAAATTTTTAAGAAGTTTATTAATTTTCAATTGGACTTGGGCTGGAAATCGGACAAGACAAGTCTAATTGACGCATTACCATGCTAGACTGTCCAATATGCCAACTAAATACACTTGGTGGACAAAAGTTTGCGTCCAAAATTTCTTTTGAGAGCTATACTAATTAAAATATTGTAAGCTTATATCATTCGAATACTCTTGTGTTTGTGACATTAAATTTTGAAGTTTTGTCATAAAAAAAGACAAAAATAAAAAAATAAAAAAAATAAAAAAATAAAAAATAAAAAATAAAAAATAAAAAATAAAAAATAATGTTGATAGATAAAAGGCTTATTTTTAATATCTAGTTGGCCAACCATTGTTGGCAATGCAATATTCAACTCTTCTGGACTGTAACGAACATATTCTCAAGAACAAGAGCTTTTGAATGATATAAAGGTTACAATATTTTAATTAAAGAAATTTTGAATACGAACTTTTGTCCACCAAGTGTATGTTGAAAATAAATTTTTGAATAAAAAAAAGGTAAAATTAGAAAAATGGGAAAGTTTAATGTTTGCAATAGGAGAACAAACATAACATCAAATATAGCTGAGGAAGAAAGAGCAGTTCCTGTTCTACATTTTCAAGTATTATTTTTTTTTATTTGGTAATTAAATTGCAAACTATAAGTTATTCAAACATAAAAATTGAGATAATGGTTTTAGGCAGATATTGTTCTTTTTTTTATTTTTTAAATGATAAATTATCAAGAATGTCGTTGGCATCATCAGTAATTGATATTATTATTAATAATAATTATATTGTATATATAACATTGTATTAATATTTGTTAAATGTTATGCGACCATCAAAATCAAAATACCTAGTTGATATTACTAATATTATTACTAATGGTTATGGGCAATTATTGTATATATAGCATCGTATTAATGTTTGATTTCTCCTATGGTCAAATGACAAAAATATTCTAGTTGGTATTGCTAATGGGTAATATTACGTACTGTTAACAATAATTCTTATGTATTAATGTTTGTTTGTAGTTAAACGATGGATTACTATTTACCCGGCCATCAAAAATATTCTAGTTGATATTACTAATGGCAACAGGCAATAATATTTGTTTTCTTCTATGGTTGGTTGAACGACCGATGATTGTTACACGACCATCAAAGAAAAAAATTTAACATCAGTATCAAAGTTGGCATTATTATATATTAGTAAATTTTGTTGCTACTATTAAATATAAATTTTCTATTATTCCATATTAATTTTAATATAGTTCATTTCAATAAAATAAAAAATTCTGTTATTTGCATTTTCCCACAAAAATCACCCGCGATTGCTAATTTTAATTTAATTTCTAAATATTAATATGCCTAGCCTGCAATAAAAATTTAAAATATGCTGCGGTTGCGGTTGATTTTTGCGAAAAAATACACGATTATAAGGAATCATTAAGCCTAAAAAATTACTGATGATATTGGACTGTCCAGTATGCCAGTGCAAATTTGTTACATAGATCCCAAAAAAAAAACTAGTGGTAGTATCCGTCGGATATTCGGATATTCGCCGATCATCCTTTCACAAAATTTTGATATCCGAATACTCAAATAATTTTGACATCCGAATACTCAATTGTCAAATAACTTTGATATCCGAATATTTGATCGATTTGCCAGTTTTGATATTCGGATACCCGAATATCCGTCAAATATCCGTCAAATATTAATGTCTCAATATAATAATAACGAATTTACTATATACGTTTATTTGAATTATTTTTTTGTGGGTTGATATTAATTAATTGGTTGTTATTGACATGAGAGTTCTCATCTTGATTTTCCTCTAAATTCAATAATAATATTATCATTATTACTCATTTTTTATTATTAATGC
>CAJVPN010000794.1:0-21162 GCA_910592215.1 Entrophospora candida
TGGTGACTGGAACATAATTATTTTTAGCTTCGTGTCTAATAAAGACTGCAAGACTTGATGCCAAAATGGAGGCCAAAGCAAATAATAATAAATTGTTCTTATGAAAAAATACTCTATAGTTATAATCAAAGGACTCGGAATTTTGTACTGAAATCTTTATAGCAGTCCAAACTAAGTAAATGCCGATACTACCGAGTACTCCATTATAAATGTGCTTTGGGAAGATATCCAAAAGGAAACGAAGCTAGGTTTTTTTACAGATGTTAATATACATGATATATTTGTTAATAATTATAAATAATATATATAATAGATTACCTTGAATCGTACAAATAATAAAAACCCTACGCCAGTTAGTATGGTACTTAGAGCGTAAGCAAATAATATTGTGTAAACCACATTATGATAATCAGATTTTTCCGATGCAATATGTTCTTCAATTGTTTCCGCTCTTTTTTTTTAATATTAAGCAAAAGTATTATTATTAGATACTATTCCTTTAAAATACAAAAAAAAATGTAGTTGTTGAAATATTTACTTACATCAAATGTAAAAATGGTAATACTATTATTATTTTTATTTAAAAATCAAGTGAAAATTTTATTTATTAGATTATGAATAATTTTGATCCCTAACTTTTTTTCTAAAAATACTTGCATTGTATTATCATTGTATTTCCTCCGTGAAGGTTGCCAAAAATTGAATTTACGACTTTCGAAATAATACAACTTTATTGATAAAGGATCATTAGCCAATTAAACAAATTCGATTAAAGTGAACGATTATTATTATATAATTTACCTCGTAAAAAACATTGACATTCCAATATATTTATAAGCTCCAAATAATTTCTCGTTACTGTTGTTATTGTGATCATGAGTAGGAAATAATATAATACCTAATTTGTTTTTCGTTTTTTTAAAAAAAATTAAATTAGCAGGTTTATATTTATTTAACTCTTTATTTTTTAAATATACTAATTTTATTATTAATTACCAAAAACTACTCCGTATACGGTATTTAATAGTAGAAACATGAATGTGCTTGAAACTACGTTGTAAATTTGCAATAAAAAACAACATTCATCTTCTTCTATAGGTCTTGTTATTTCAGTACCATCAGTGTGTCCAAATGAATGATTTGATAGTAATGAGTTGTCATCTGTAAGATCTATAATTGACTCAGTTATACACGTTATTCTATGTTGTTGTTGTTGTCGTAGTCGTTGTTGCTGTTGCTGTAATTGTTGTTGTTGCTGTAGCTGTGGCTGTATTAGTTGTTGTCGCTGTAGCTGTAGCTGTAGTAGCAGTTGTTGTTGTTGTTGTTGTTGTTGTTGTGAAATTTGGAAATAAGGATCTACTCCTTGTGTTGTGTTTAATTGTTGTCCAAAGTCAGGTATATGAGGTCTTGATTTCTGTCTCCGAGTCATTTCATTAAGGTTTCTCGTATCATAGTTATTGTTGTTATTATTATTACAGTTGTTATAAATGTGGCAATTGCAACAGCAGTTCGGACGGTTTCTCGCTGCCGCGCTAGTTTCTTCTAAATACATAGTAATAGATTATTAATATTTTATTTATTATTATGGATATTTTAGAATTAAAGATTTTTTTACCACGAAAATTTAAATTGTTGTTATACATGTTTTTTATTGAAAAAGTTAATTTTTTTAGAAGAGTTATTGAATTGATTCATTTAACGAGAACTATCAGAAGAGACTGTATGTATATAAAGTAATTTTCTTATATATCACGGAAAATAAATTGAAAAAAATCGGAATTTTTTTTTACTATTACGATCGACTAATTAATTTTATTTTTCCTGGAACGATTAATATTTAATGTAGATAAAATCGGCTCTTTCATTTACATAAGATGCATCATGTGTATATATTTTCCCAATAATCCGGTTTTTAACCAGAAAAATTGAATAATTAATTTATCCAAGGATCATCGATTGGGGTGTAACATGGCCTATGTAGATCAAAACTAGTTAATACACTCCCCTGCCAAAAGTATCCAAATACTTTTAGCAGGGGAGTGTATCATAATAAAATTACTAACAAAAAAAATTGTATCTCCTCTTCAAAAAAAAGATGAAACTATGAAATTAAGAGAGAAATTGTAATAAATGTAATGATAAACATGCTGACAGCGAGTTTTTTTAAATTTTATTAGTAAAAAAAGGATTTATAAGGATTTGAAGTTGTGCGTTAAAAATTTATCGATTTTTTCTTTTAAAATCTTTTCCTTTTAAAGAAACTGTCATTAAAAAAAGAATCGCAAGAAGCAGAAAATCTCCAAATTTTAAGAACTGAAAAGTTTTTAAATAAATTAAAGTTATTGCATGCAGGGCATCTATAACTGTCAATGATTATCACATGACTTTAAAAGCTTATATTATTAAAAAAGGAAAAGAAAAAAAGTAAACTGATAGAATCAAAGCTAAAGACTAGAGGTTGGAATCGACTATTTTAGTCAACTAACTTTTTTTTTAATATTAAACTAATGGTCGACTAATACTAATTACTATTATTGTAGCATAGTGGAAATTTGAAATGTTACACTAATTTTTTATATTGTGCAACGTAGCTTTACGGCAAACATTCTGGCAATAAAAAGTAAGTGATAAACTGGATTTGAATTGGATCTGAACTTGATCTCCAATTTAGAGAGGTAACAACTATATACTGGCGAAGTTTCAAAAGCAATGAGTTCTGCATAGCATTTCATGTAACAACAAACTTCCACTATGCTTATTATTGTCTGGCCAATTCTGCAATTATAAATGAAAACGTTTTTTGTGGTACAAAAAAATTTAAAAATAAAATAATGGAAAATAATAAAATAAATATGCGGAGTATCAATATTATGAAGAAGATGATAATGGTGGTGTTGGTGCTGGTGTTGGAGATAATTATCCATGCGAAATAATAAACATTGATACAAGGTCAAATCATTCCAACAATTCGTTGGCTTCGAGCTCAAGCAGTGGTTCCAGACCTTTAAAAAAACGAATTATAACATATAGCTTCGTATGGAAGTATTTCGAGAAAATTAAAGATTCAAATGGAGATGAATTTGTAATCTGCAAATTAAAAAAAACCGTTAATAATAATGAAACAGAATGAATATTCTAATTAAATAGGATGTTATTCCCGTGACTAGTGTGACCATTTTGCGAAGCAAATGGTTACACGCCAATTTAGTCGACTAAAAGAAATTTTGACCAACTAGTAGTCGACTAAGGATTTTTTTGGACGATTCCAACCTCTACTAAAGACCTAAGCTTCATTTCCATCGGTTTCTATATGTAAATTGTAAAATTTCGGGATGATCTAAAAGCCTTATGATCAGTATAATAATAAAATTCAATGCGTGTGTAACCGTACATTAGTAGTTTTCTGCAGATAGTTCCTAAATTTTTAAATTCCGGACTGTGATATTTATACGTAGATGAGTTTGAACCATATAGTTTTATTTGGTGATTTCATTCATGAAATTCAAGAATATTCGTTAAGGTTAAAAATAACTGATTTGATACATATAGTAATTTGTTATAATGATGTGATCTATGCTTGGTGATCTACAAGAATGGAACACCCAATCATCGATGAACCATGTGGGATTGACCGAATGTTGGTGCGATTAGGTGATTAGGTTTCACCAGTTCCGCCATAGTTTAGATAGAAGAATCCCTGTTTGTGTAAATTAGGAAGATAATTGCTTTTTTCTCGTATATATACTATTTGGGAAATCAATTTATTATTAGAAACTATTGAAATGTTTCACAATTAGAAAAACTTCGTTTTCGGAAATGAAAGAAAAAGGAATAGTACATTACCAATTTGTCGTTTTAGAAAGATTATTCGTTTAATGTACGACGTCACACTAGAAATTTTTCTGGTATAATAATTGTGTGTCTACTTTTTTTAAAATTAAAAAAAAAAATTTTTTGAAATAATAAAATATCGAAAACAACCAAAAATAATTTTCACAATGGATAATAAAAATAATAATAATAGTGATTACAATCACAATAACTTCACCAACAATGATTCTGGTCACTATATAAATCCCATTAATACGAGCAATTCAGCAGCGTCGTCATTATCATCAAAATCAAGAACATACATCGATACACAACAATACCCTGCTATTGCTACTACTGCCGCTGCCGCCGCCGCTACACCGCAACCTCCACCGCCCCAATTTCACTATACCGCCAACGATAACAATAATTCACAAATTTCAATTTCAAATAATTACAACGACAATAACTTCACCAACAATGATTCTAGTCACTATATAAAACCTATTAATACAAGCAATTCAGCAGCGTCGTCGTTATCATCAAAATCAAGAACATACATCGATACACAACCATCATATGCACAATACCCTGCTATTACTACTGCTGCTGCTGCCGCCGCTGCTACACCGCAACCTCCACCGCCACAATTTCACTATACCGCCAGCAATAACAATAATTCACAAATTTCAATTTCAAGTAATTACAACGACAATAACTTCACCAACAATGATACAAAACCGATTAATACAAGAAATTCAGCAGCGTCATCATTATCGTCATTATCATCAAAATCAAAGACATACATCGATACACAGCCATCATCTATGCAATATCCTACCACCACCATCACCACCACAACGCCACAACCGCCGCCGCCACAACCTCACTATACCACCAACGATAACAACAATTCACAAATTTCAATTCCAGTTAACAACTACAATGATGTTGAAAGAAGAGAAGAAAAATTTTGCAAAATATGTCATGAATCATCATCATCATCACAGACATTATCTCCAACGCAACCATCTATAGATTCTACGAATTCATCATTTTGGTCAAACCTTTTTACAAAAAAGCACAAGGAAAAGAATAAATTAATTTCGCCGTGTAGATGTAAAGGTTCATTGCAATATGTACATTTAGAATGTTTGAATAAATGGCGTAAATCAAACACAAGAAGTGATTCGGCGTATCAATGTGAAGTGTGTAAATATAGATATAAAATGTATAGACCATTCATAATACACATAATTGATAGTGAAATATTTTTGCATTTGATGACAATAATCGTATTCCTTTTACTGGTATATTTGGTATCTTGTCTGATGCAAGTGATTGATTTTAAATGGATTACTCCGGGTGGACCGGCTGGTGAAGAAAAAGACGATTGGAAATATACCACAGTGTTGAATTTATACCTGGTTCACATCATAATAAGTTTGTGTATAATTTCGTGTTGTGGATTGCTATTTTTGCTTTATAAATATATATTTGGACAAGATACAAGTATGGGCGGTCCTTTAGGTTGTTCTGGTTGCGTTGGTTCAAGAGGTTTCGGTAGTGGTAGCACGTATTTTTGCTGCGCTGCTTGTATGTTTGATGACACGGATGGATGTGGATCGTGTGTTTGTATTTTATTTATAATATTAGCTTTTTGGATTTTTCTATTAGGAATATTTGGAATTTTATTGATAAGTTACTTGATAATCAAAAACATAAATAATTATTTACTAGATCATGTCAAAGAAACCATTCTAGAAGTAAAAAAAAATTAATCCGAATTATTTATATAGACAATAAAATAGAGAAAGAACACTAACTTTTATTGAATTTAAAAAAGTTATTTCATATTTTTCATATTTATAAATAAAGGACCCATATTTTTTAGTAGTAATTTCACGTAGAAAAAAAATTAACATTATAAATAATAACGTAGATAGATAATGTCCGGTGCATTATAATATATAAAATATATATAATATATAATATATAATATATAATATATATGTGTAAATAAGATTGTCCGAATGATGACATAATGAATAATGACATGATGAATGAAATAAAATAATTAAATGAATGTAAAAATTTGGGACCTATACAAAATAATAATAAGTGGTAACATAATAATAATATTTACATTACAAATGATAATAAAATAAAAATATATCTACAAAAGTCAAAATATGAATAATTTTTTCACCACGATAGTTGATAATTTATTGAAGAATTGGTTATTTGAACTTGTTGTATTTCTCTTGCGATCTCGTTAAATCGTTGATAAGTTAAAGATGTTGATGCTAATGATGTACCATAGTTATCATATCCATCATTATGAATAATATTGGTGACATCAACGCCACTACTAATATTTCCACCGTTATTTCTTCTTCTTGTTGGCAAAGTGATAAACATTGGCATTTGTCTTTCATCGATAGTGGATGAAATGTTACAGGAAGATTGCAACCTCTCTATCCACGTGACACATTCTTCTTTGTCGTCTGCCTGAATTAGATATTGATGACCTGTCTTGAACTTTATCCTTAGAACGTGCTTGCGCTTCGGATAATCAATTGCCAACTCTACTTGTGCGTCTTGCATGCTAAATCGATTTAGAGGTTTTGCAATCTATAATTGTTATATATATATATTTTTTTTTAAAAAAAAAAAGAATTAATCAATTAATTATTAATTCATGGAAATAAACAATTTCAAAATTTTTAAAAAACACTCACGTTGGTGTTGTCTGGTTCATGTGCATAAATACGTAAAAAAGTTCCCCATAAATATAAATATCTTCTTTGCCATGATCTTTTTGTTGCTTTTAATCCTTTACGTGTAAACTCTTTCTTGACCAGTACAAAACCTGAATGATTTACAGTACACGAATATTCAGGCAATAATTCATTTTCTTCATTGTCACAATCAACATTATATTTTGATTTGTCGTTGATAGATTGATGATCGCTTTTCTTATCTTTATAGTCGTCAACAACTATATCAAAATATGATGGTGGCGATGATGATTGGGCTGGTGATAATGGTGATGAAGGTAACAATGATGATATGGACGGTATAATAGGCATTGAATGGCGCCAATTCTTTGGATTGAGTACACCTTGATGTTTTCTTTTATTTTTACTCTTATTATTAATATTACTCGTAATCATATTATTATTATTATTATTATTATTATTATTATTATCGTTGTTGTTATTTGAATCCTCGCTTTCTACTATAGTGAGACCACCACCATTAAATATTCTAGATGATAATGACAATTTGGTTAATCTGGATGATTTGGATGATTTGGATGAATTTTTTGATTGTGTTCTTGATAATGTAGATGTTGCGAATGGTGTATAAGACGGTAATGTTGTTATTGATGCAGATGTAGCTAATGTAGATGATGATATGTTGGATTGTGGATTGTGGTAAATGTAATGGGTATTATTATCATTAACATTGATTTCATTAATGTCATCATGGTTTTCATCATTATTACGTTGTGTATTTATTAAGTCTATTTCAGAATATTCTGGAATCGGCACGGTGCTGTCGTAATCGGTGACTTGTGTAGTAGCGCTATTAAGGATAATACCAATATCACTTTTACTATCATCAACATCATCACCATCATCACCATCATCACTATTATTATTATTATTATTAAAGAAAAAAGATGATCCATCACTATCTTCTTCAGTTATTGGTGTTAAAAGTTTCTTATTGTTATTCTGAACAGTTTCTAAAATTAATTGTCCATCAATTATTATCTGATCATCATCATCATCATCCTCTTCTTCTTCTCCTCCTCCTTCTTCGTCATAATCTTTATCGTCATTGTTAATCTCTAATAATAATCTTTTTGTATTTATTGTAAGTGTAGAAATATCATTATTGTTGTTGGTTGAAGTTAATAATAATTGTTGGAGTTTTTTGATCCATAAAATCAATATTTTGCGATGTGATTCATTCTTGATTCCGATAATTTTTAATGTTTGTTCGTTTAACGTTAAAAAAATAGTAAAGTCAATATCATGTTTTTGAAATGTTGGTAGATATTGTTGAAGATGAAGTTGAGTTAAAATTGATTTCATGGTAGTGGCTATTAATTATTAAAAAAAAATTGAGAAAAGAGTGAGAAAATTTTAACAAAAATAAAAAATAACAAAAATTAACACGTGTAAATTATTTAATTTTATTTATTTGTTATTTATACTTGCCTTTATTACTTTTCGATATTCTCGCAACCATTTTGTTGAAAAAGAGCAATTAAACTTAAAATATAAATTATTTATAAAGCGTATTTATTTATTTTTTATTTAGAAGTGAAAGTAAGAAGCAAGAAAAATTCTTAATTTTTTATTATTATTATTATTATCCCAACTATATAGTTAATAGTTAATAATACGATAATAGAAAAAAGGGGAACCTTATTATTAAAAATTGTAATTGCATGTGACTGATAAAATTTTTAGAGGAGTAAGAAAGAAGTTAATAATAAATAAATGATTTAACCAAATTGAAATTAATTAAATAGTAAAAAGCAAATAAATCCCTTGATAAATTTTGACAAGGTTTTTGAAAAAAATAAATTTTCGATTTTGGGGAAGAGAGAAACAAAATTGCACTTATTTATATACCTACTACTTACATACATTTATGTGATAATATGTAATGTCTACATTAGAGAAATTATTACCACATACTTAAACATTGGCTTTTTTTTATTTATTTCTATTATCTCATCAGCTAACTTTGTTAACTAACTAATTTATTTATTAGGTAGGCCAGTTAATCAATCAACTAGTCAATTTAATTGATCAAGTGGCCACTAAACCAAATGTAACAAATAAATGTTGATGATATGATGTTAATGATTTATTTATGGTAAGGTTCGATCCTCTAATCTATGATCTCCTATGCTAATTTATATATGAGTGCATGTCATGTTGGTATTTCACATTCATGCATGATCTTTATTGAATAAAGATTTTCATAAACAATTATTTTTATTTATGGAAAAATTCACCCATACATCATAAACACAAAGAGCAAATAATAGATGGAAATTTTTGTCCATTAATTTAAATTTTTGGTCATTAATGACGTTGATCAATATTTCTAAGAACGGTGGTGTCATCATCGGATATAAATAATGCGTCATAAATCACATGCATTCGTAGAATTCTGTAGAATTTTTGTACATTTGTAATTTAAAAAAAATGCCTTTTTCAAAAATTTTTAGGGTAAGTTTTTGTATTAAAAATCATACATTAATGATCAAAGAAAGTTTGTACTATATAGTAATAGTACTAGTGTTAATGGCAGGCGATTGTGGATGAGATTAGCGTTACACGAGGTGGATATATCGAGACTTTAATTATTTTAACTATGACTAAAATTTATTTGACAAGTCAACAACAATGGTAAATAGTTTTAGATAGACGGCAAAATAAAAATTTCATATATTAAATGACAAATCTTTGACATCCTAGATATTATTTTTTGACTTTTTTTTCATGAAACAATTTGGCAAAAACAGTGAGTGAAAAACAAAAAAAAAAAAAAAAGAATAATAATTTAATATTCAAGTATAAAGATGATCGTGTTGCGTTTTTCTCCAGGTATTTATTTAATTATAAATAGATTAGTTGATATCCTCTACAAGTACAAGGGTTGTGGAAATCTCTTTTCTCTCGAGAGAAATTGTGTTTGTAGTTCCAATATTTATACGTATTACAATCCTATTGAGCTTGCCAAAATCAATGTTAAATTACAACAAGGGATCATGAAAAAAATTAGTGTATATGGAGTAGACTAGTGACCCTTATAGTTTTAATCTTCACCAAGAAGCACAAACGCTAATAGTAAATAAAATTAGTACTGGCATGAATTTTATCAAAAGAATCTACTAAATAAAATAGATGGATAAACCAATATGCTGTTATTTTCATCTTAACCACTGCCACTCATTCATTCGCCGCAATTTAAAAATATCAACAACATTAAGAATTCTAAAGAATGCTGGTTAATCAGAAACAGTTGAATACTAGAAGCTCTCATAGTTGCTAAAGGATCCTGGGACAAAAAAAAAAATAATTCGCGTCCCAAAAAAAAAAAAATAAAAAAAAAATATACAGTGAACCCTTGTTTCAACGAATGTTGAATAAAATTTTCTTATATGTCCAGCCACTTTGTTGAACTGTAATAGGGGTTCTTTGTACAACATGCCATGCGCCTTAATATTAATAAATGCTGGTTCATCAGAAACAATTTAACACTAGAAGCTCTCGTGGTTTTTAAAGGACAAAAGAAAAAAAATCCTTGTATAACACACCATGCGTCTTAATATTAATAAAATTCTGGTTCATCAGAAACAACTTAATACTAGAGGCTCTTGTAGTTGCTGAAGAACCTTGGAACAAATGAAAAAAAAATTAATTCGCGTCCCAAATAAAATAATAGGAGAGTTCTTTGTACAACCCACAGTGCGCATTAATATTAACAAAATGCTGGTTCATCGGATGAAGTTTAATACTAAAGCTCTTGTAATTGCTAAAGGAAGAAAAAAAATTAATTCATGTCCCAAAATAAAATCTTTGTGTCTCAAAAATAAAATAATAGGACCACGTGCCTTAATATTAACAAAATGCTAGTTCATCAGAAGCAATTGAATACTAGAAGCTCTTGTGGTTGCTAAAGAATTATGTGATAAATTAGATTAGAAGAAATGTTTCCTTGAAAAGAATGTCATGATATTGCAAGCTCTCAATCATCATTATTACTATTACAAAATGAGGTAATGTTTTTCGGCAAAAGTTAGTTCTTCTATAATATTCTTCATAATTCTTAAAAAAATTGACACTGTCAAGACAAGAACGTTTCCCTCTATCTTCTTTTCAAAGGTCAAGTACATACAGTAAAAAATGACAAAAAAATTGAAGTTGTTCGAACACGTATATCTTACCTAATTTGATTTAATTTTGTTTTGTGTTTTTTTTTTTACGTTTTGATACAAACAATAACTTTTATTTTTTAACTTCTTTGAAAAAGTTTTTAGCCGTTTTCTAGTTCATTTTTAGCTTTTTTTTTTGAATTTGATCACGAAATGACTAAATCAAGTTTGAATACGCAACGTGAGACCATTTTGCATTGTTGGAACATCGGAATGCGCTCAGTTAAGGAAATTCAAACGGCCACAAAGATCTCCATGCGAACTATTTATAATAATCTCAAAAAATTAGAAAAAATAATGGAAAATTGGATCGGAAAAAAGGGAGTGGCCGAAAAAAAAAAAATAACGCCTATTATTGCAAAAACAATTGGCCAGTCTATACGTTGAGATTATGCTATTTCACTGAGAACACTTGAAACAAAGTTATCAAATAAAGGTTATCAAGTTTCGCGCATGGCTATTTCGAGGCATCTTTTGGGTCTTGATTACAAAAAGAAGCTACCAAAAGCCACCCCGGTGTTAACTGAAGACCACAAACGAAAACGAATAGAATGGGCACAGAATCATCTGAATGACAACTGGAACAAACCCGTTTTTACTGATGAGACAGCTTTTCAGCTCTTTCGTAATACAGTAGAACGCTGGTACAAGAGAGGACGGCCCACTCGTCGAATTCCAAAAGATCGTCAAATTTTTTTTGCTTGGGGTGGTTTTTCTATAAATGGTAAAACTAGCCTTTTTTTCTTCACGAGAATAATGAATGAAGAATTTTATGTCGAAATCCTGGAAAATCATATTCCAGAGATTCGTGAAATGATGGGAAGAAGCTGGCGATTTCAGCAGGACAACGATCCTAAGCACACGAGTCGTCTTACTCAGTCATTTCTTAGGAATAACGTATGGACTGGCCCGCAAATAGTCCAGACTTAAATCCCATTGAGAAGTTATGGCATTTAGTCAAGACAAATGTATAAAAGAGAATGCCAAAAAATTGAGAGGATTTATGGTTCAGGAATGGAATTCCATTCCCAATAGCATATTAATCAATTTAGCAAGATCAATGAGGCGAAGATGCGAGTTAGTTATAGAAAGTAATGGTGAAAGAATACCATATTAAAATTTTGTCAATAAAACTACTATGCATTGATTGTTAAATAAAATATAAAGCACATTGATTACTATAGCCGTTGTTGTACAATGATCAATAATTCAATTGCCATTTTTTTCGTGACACACTGTATATTACTTGTAATCACGACAAGAAGTAACAATAGTGATGATGATATTAATAAATTATATATGTTAATAAAATTTTCACCTCCTCAACTAATTAATCAGATGCAAACTATTTTAATTTTAAAGTTATAATTATGATTATGATTAGCAAAATACAAAATCAATTCAATCCTTTCCCCGTTTTAATCTAAAAAAAAAAATAGAATTCTTTTGTTGTGGCTTTTTTTTTTTTGGTTAAAAAAAGGAGAACAAGTAATATTTATTTTTAAATGAATTAACACTAACGGAACGAATGTCCATTGTTTTTATTATTAGTATTGTTAGGGATTAGCCAAAATTAAATAAAAATTAAAAATTAATAAATAAATAAAAAATAAAAAAAACAATTTACAAATTTAATTGGTTTTAATGATGAACAATGGGGCTTCTAAAATTAAATTTTCAATTTTTCGGAAATTGTTAAAACGCTTCGCTGTTTGCTTACTCCATTACTCGAACGAATTGTCGCCACAATAATAATAAATAAGAAAGGATGTTATTATCCCGAATTATGCATGCCAACAATATAACAATTGTTTTCATTGGTTTCCCAAAATTGGATGTAAAAGAAAAAGGATATGTGTAACAAACATTGGCTAATGTGTGTGGCTAATGTGGCTAGTATTTTGCTTCGAGTGGTACAAACCGAACCACATTCTTGCTATTGTTGCTGCTGCTGATGATGATGATGATGAGGAGGAGGAGGAGGATGAGGATGCACGAGTTGTAGATGGTTATTCAAACACTCTTTACTACAACAAGCAACGGCTTGGCATTTTGAACAGACCAAAAGACCCCAAATATCCTTTAGTTCGGTTGCTTTAAAATTACACTGGACACAAATCGGTTGGATTTTTGGAATTTGCAGATCGATTGATTGGATTTTTTCTTGCGATTTTTTAATTAATTTATCAGCTGTTGGAAAACCGCATTTTTGAATGTTTTTGCATATCTTAAAAAATTTTAATGCGTTCGTGTGATTTTTATCACATTCATACATTAATCCCAAACAATAATTTATATGTATGCGTATAGCCTTGATTTTATTCTCATGGTCGTCTTTAGTTGTTGGCAAATAAGAATGCACATGTGATTGTTGTTGCTTCTGATACAGACAAAAAATTGGATCTTGTAATGTTTGATCAATGCGTCGCATTGCTTTTACTCCAGTTTGCCAAATGTCAAATTCCTTCGAACGATCCATTTGAAATCGATAGATTTCCGAAATGCCACCAATAACTTCAAGCAACAAATTCATATCCCATCTATTTGATGGTATCGTGTTGATAAGTTTCAGTGCTAGAAAATAGTAGGCTGACGCGGTAATATGATCAGCACTAATTGTCCCGTTAAGTCCACCGTGATATATTACACCCAATTTTCCTGCAGCATGTGCAGATCCATTTTGAAATGCTTTCTGATAAAGTTCTACGGATCCGACATAATCATGTTCGATTAATTTCTCTTCAGCTTCTTCAATCAGGTTTTTAACTGTTTCCACTGTCTTTATAAATGAATATGAAGAAGATGATGATGAAGATGATGAAGATGTCGACAATGAAAATTTTCTATTTATAAATGATCTAGCCAAATTTTTTATATTTGATCTTTTATTTTTATCATTTAAATAATTAACATCAACATCAACATCAACATTAGCATCAACGTCAACATCAACGTCAACATCATTATCATCGTCAATATCGTTCGATTCAGGAAAAACTTCGATTTCTACAAAATCAGGCGGAATTAGTGAATTAACTTCATAATTTTGATTTTGAGAATTTTTATTATTATTAAAAGCTTTCGGGATGTAAGATTTTGAAAATACCATCCAATAAGGCATCTTGAATAATAATAATATTTCGGAAATTAAATATTTTTATTTGTATGGTATTTATAAAAATTATTTATGATGAATTAAAAATTCAATCCCGATAGTTCTAGATCCTTTTTTCTTATCTATCAATAAATAAAAATTTGATATTTAATTTGTTAAAAAAATTAAAAATTTCCTTGCATTATTATTATTCGTTAATATTGGGGAGTCTTGTGATGTCCACTATCTTTGAACTTTATTTTTTTTTTTGGCTTAGTGCAGAAGAAGTTTTTAATTTTAAGGTTAATATTAATTAGTTAAAAATTAAAACGCGAAATTTAAGCATATGATAATATAAGGAGATACGCAACCTGAGTTTTTTTGTACCTATCGCACATTATTATATATACTGACACCGGCTGCTATAAAATGTTACTAAATCGGGAAATAAATAAAACCCTGCTTTAAAAAATTCTCAGGTACATTTATTTTTATTCAAAAATTGCTAGTTGGTAATGCAAGAAATACGAACGGATGGATTCGTCATCGAGACAAATGTGGCTAATAAATAAAAATTCCAAGCAAAAGATTCTGTCAGTGGCTGGAAATTTTACGTCATGAACTTTGATTATTTATTTTATTTATTATAAAATTAAGAAAACGGACAATTATGGAAAATAATATAAAAATTTTACGCAAAATATATATATATAAACAAATATGCATGTATCATTTGTAGGTAGATGTTACACAATGTTATATAATTCAAGTTTAAAAACTAGTTTTAATTTGAGATATAAACTAATTATAGTTTATTATGAAAAGAATTTCTATTTATTTTCTCCTCTTAAAATTAGTGTAACACATACGTTTCAACTCAACTGTAAAACCCTCCATATTATATTGTATATTGCATATTTTATATTAATTAGTATTATAAATCTAAAATTTGTTTTTGTTATTGTTCTGGCTGAACAATAGAAATACAGACTAAAGATTGTAATAATCTTGTTAACCTAAATTTTTTGATTTTCTGAAAATTTTTTAAATACATCGTGATACGCACAATGAATTTTGAAATTGCTTTATTTGGCAATGTGAAATTTCGAAAAACAATATCAGGAACAATTGCTACAAATATTTTTAATATAAAAAACCATTCTTTTCCACTTTTTTTTTTTTTGATAGTTCTAAATTTTTAACCACAATTATTTTTTCACAATCCAATTTTATTTATTTTTTTTACGATTCAAGACAATAAAAAATATTTTTATTTTGCAAATTTTTTTATTTTTTATTTCTTTATTTTAAAATTGAAAACTATTTAAACTATCTCGTTTCTATTTTATAATAATATTTTACAATATTTACAAAAAACAAAAAATAATTTTTTTTATTAACAACAACAACATTAATAACAAAATATGACATCAACAACACAAGTTCCAACAGTCAGAATATCTTTATCATCGCCATCACTAGCACAACAAAGATTAGATTTATTATTAGAACAAGAAGCAGAATTTAATAATAATTTATCGAATACATCCTTTTATAATAACTCTGCTATAAATACCATACCACCAGCATACTCAACAGAAGAAAACAATAATAATTCCTCAATACCCAAATATCCAACACAAGCACATATATCATCAGAACTACCAACCTACGATCATGCTACTATTGATATGCCACCATCATATGGTTCACACAATAACAAAGATAATGAAGTAGCTTATGACACTTTTATTGTTACAAATGAACTTCCTTGGCCAATAACAAAGAAACTTTATATTATAGGCTTCGTGTTCTGGCCACTTTGGCTCGTTGGTATGGGATTCAGTATATTTGGCAAGAAGAATGAAACAAGAAAATGGGGAAGAAGATGTGCTTGGAATTCATTAATTATCATGCTAGTATTTGCTTATATGGTGGTAGCTTATATAAGAACAAACGGCAGAATAGTCATGTAAATTAACAGATGATGATGATGAAGATGACATGAACAATCTCTCTCTTTTATTTTCTATTTATTTTTTTTACAAAACAGACTTTATATTGTAATTTTATGTAATTATTTCTTTAGTTTTTTTCTCTCTAATATTTAATTCTTAATCTTTAATATTTAATATTTAATATATAATTATAAGATAAACAACGAGATTTTTTTTATTGGTTTTTTTTTTTTTTAAAAAAAAAAAACAAAAAAACATCAAAATAATTTGCAAAAAAAAAATATTCTCAATTTTTGTACATAGTTTTCTTTTTATTTTTTTATTTTAATGATAATTTATAATTAATTAATTCTAATCTAATATTACTATTATATATTTATATATATTTCTACTTTCGTTCCTTTGATAGGAGAAAAAGAAGAAATAATAATAATAATAATAAATGATAATCAACAAATAATAGTAATGATAAATAATAATAATAGTAATAGTAATAATATAGTGATAATAATTATCTTACTCCTTTTACTTTTCCAATCCTTGATCTTTTTTTTAGTACTTACTATTAGCACATATTTCTTATGTATGAAAAATGGGATTTCTGGAAAGTTCTTCTCTAGCTCTTTTAAAGGGACATTTAATAATTGTGGTTAAATTTAGAATTCAATCTATCAGAGATCTAAGAAATTTAGAAAAATCGAATTGGCTAGTTATATTATTACGATTCTTTATTTCAAGCAACTTTCCTTCTCATAAACAACACTATGAAATATAATAATATAATAATAATAACAATAATAACAATGATATAATGACATATATATTCTAATGGCTGCTGAATTCCTTTCCGTTGGATCTTTCGAGGAAGGAATTAAAGAAAGAAAGAAAGAAAGAAAGAAAGAATTATGATTGATTCATAATTTCTTGATTTCTCTATTAATTAATACAAAAAATAAAATAAAAACTAGCATTTTAGGATTTAGCATATATATAATTTATATTTATAATTATTTGGATCTTTATAAATTTTCTTTATCTTTCTCTTATCATTACTATATTATTACATGTAAAAATTCATATACAGTATTAGTATATAAAATTGTAATTATTTTTCTTTTTTCTGATCAAAGGTTATATATACTAATATGATTTGGGTGTTCTTTCTTTAATTAATAAAAATAAAGATTGGAAAATATTTAAAACCTTATATATATATATCGATTTTGCGAATTATTATTATGAAAGATCACACTACATCAATCTGACTATTTAAAAAATTACGGATCGACGCTTTCCATAAAAAGTTTTTTAGATTAGGTGGATGAATCGGCTAAAAAGGCATACCACCATATTACTATCAAATCATGATAAACATAAACCTTGTTATGGAGAATCAAAGTTTTTTTAAGATAATAATGCAATTATATGTAAGATTGACGTTAATATGATATTAGGCAATATTGAATCTTGGAAAGATCTGCAAAATTTGAACCTTTTTTCTCCATTTTATTATTATTATTATTAAACAAAATATAGGCTGTGGATCGGGAAATCGAAACCCCCATTTTTCATGTAAAATAATAAAAAAATTATATTTGACTCGATCAAAACATCAATCAGTATTGGATTCAATTCAGATATGCGAGATATCAACATTACTGTTAATAATAAAAATTAAATTAAAAGAAGATAGAGTTTAAAGAATTAGATTTTATTTTTTAAAGATAACAAATAATGCAGAAGTGCCAATAAGAAGAAGGAATGCTTATTGATGTTGGTGTGTGTTTAACAAAAATTCTTCTAATCAGAATTTCACACATTGACATTATATAATTGCTTTCTTGTGAACCACGTGCCAATGAAACTAATAATAACAAGATGATAATCATTCAGATAATTTGACTAGTCCACCTGTTAGATGTGAGTATGTTAAAATCACTTGAATGGTATCTTCCTGTTACTACAGATTGAAACTCTTTGTCAACTGAGCATTTGAAAATAAAAGAAAATCACAGCTGTCTGCTTGACAGTCAAGTAACAAAATGGATCTTTGTCAATTTAGCTTCCCACAAAATTTTCACCATTCAGAGTTTTATCCAGGGCCCAAAATTGCATTTTAAATAATTGGGTTTTCTGGTTCATTTTTGAAAAATTTTGGTTGAAATCATAACTCAGTTCACACAAAACTTTACTACACATTACTAAATTCAAATTATTTAGATTTCAATATTTTAAAAAAGTGTTCCAATTGTTTATTATGTTAATTGTATACTAATATACTAATAGATAGGATGCCAAATACTCCCATTATTCGACCTTGAAATTCTCCACAACTAAAGCTCCTAATGAGCCGACTTGCGAGCCAAATAACTTATTCAGCTTGCAAGCTTAGTAAGTTATTTGGCCTGTGAGCTGGCTCATGCAGAGCTTTATCCACAACACATTACCTACAATAAAAAACTTAACACTTAACCGTCCAACACTACTCCCACTCAATCTTAATTGTCTCTATATCATACAACTAAACAACTCTATTCTAATCTAACTCCAACCATACCCTACCTGTAATGCTTGCAGCTAGATTAATTCAATCATGCAATAATAGTACATAGTAATTAGCAACCCAGTTAATCCGAATCATATTAATTCAAAAAACCCGTTAATAGATATATGCAAATTTGACCTGTTGAACAGTAGATTTTTACTTTTTAACCCGTAAAACCCATTGATCTGTTTTTTTTTTTTTTTTTTTAGAATTTTTCTGAATTTTTATTCTTCAAGTTTTGAAGTAATCCAAAGAAAAGTGGCTGCTGTATAAATGCCCTCGGATTGACGTAGTTGACTATGTAGTAGTAATAGAAGTAATACTAGGAATAATAGTGGTAGTAAATAGAAATGAAATTGTAATAATTATTACATAAACATATATACAGTACAACAATTCCATAATTGCCCTTCTTAATAAATAATCATTGCCATAATTGATTTTATAGTTGCCATAATTAGTTTTGTAATTATTTGAACTCTTTGAGTCAAATGATATATAGTTATTTTATGCTCATTCATATAATAATAAAGAATATTGAGAATCCGTAATTATTTCCATGATCAATTTTCCTCCAAAGACAATTATGGCAAACAACTATAATGTGTATACCACTATCATCCATGCATGACCGAATCAATACTAATAGAAAGTATGGGCTCTGCTTAATATTCTGGTTAGTAATTTTAATAAATAAAACATTTATTTTAATTCTTCTGTTGTAATATAGTTGGCTCGGTCTAAAGACCTCCTAAATTTTGTGCAAATTTTAAAAGTATAGAAGTCATTTTCTGTCCTACCTTTTAAAAAAATAGCTCTATTAGTTGATAGAATAGGTCTTTAGTTTTAATGTAATAGAGAGATTTTCTCAAAAAATTTATTTGTTGTAGAGTTCTATTCTTTTTTAAAACATGTACTTTACTATGTTCATGAGGAATTTGAGCGCTAGGATCATTGCTAAATTTAGACTAGTTTTTGACCATCATTACTAGATTTAGACTAATACTCGACCATCATATCTAAATTTGGCAGTAAGGAAAATAATTTTTTAACCAAAATCACGTTTTGAAATTTTTTTAAAATTTTTGTTGCATTTTTGAACGAATCACAAAATTGCAAATTTTGAAATTTGAGCGCGTGGCGCAGCAATAGGAGGTCTTTAGACCGAGCCAACCATATTAGTTATGAAAATTTTGCAGATGTTTCACGGATCACGAATTAAGTAGCTTATTTAACAGACTAACATTTACAATTACAATAATACTACCAGTATTTCTGATTAACATACACTAGTTATCCAACTTTATTCTTAACTAATAATTTTATTTTTAAAAGCTTATTAACGTTTAATAAAAATAATGATTCTATCATTGTTTTATTTTATCAGAACGTTAACTATGCATTGTGTTAAATTGATTAACTACAAAATTACATGCAATATGTAGTAATACGCAATAAGAGTAATATTAATAATATGCTTGAGCTGTCTTTAGTGTCTGAATTTGAAGCAATATAAGTTGATTAATATTGGTACTTAGAATGACCTTTACATAGCACATAAGACAGTTTTGGTACATGTTTTTGTAAATTTTAATTTTGTTTTCTATTTTTATCACTTTTAAATTTTCAAAGAATTTGTTTTATTGTTGAATCATGATAAATCGATCACTAGAGTTAGATGATAGTGAAATTGTTCTTTAAATAATGCAATTTTCGTTTTTCGATTTACATAACAATAAAAAAAAATGTTGTACGAAAAAATTGTTTGTTACACGTCCGCAAAGAAAAAGGGAATAATATAACCGTTATTCTCATTCATTAAAACAACAAGCCAAAGGTTTATATTTTATAATGTCATATTACAGTTTGTTATCACCAGAAAGGACAGAATTTGTAAGAAAAACCAACAATGAAATTTATAATAATGCTAATGTTAATTCTGATAGAGAAAGTATAAAAGACTATTATTTTTCATTAATTGAAAAAAACAAGGAGCTTTCTGAAAAAGAAAAAAAATTTTGTAAAGAAAATTTTATTTATTGGTGTGAATTAAATAATGCAACATATAAATGGGGCAAACCAAAAGAATGTAACAAGTGTAAATTGACAAAATACTCTGATAGATTCTGTGAAGGTTGTATCAGTTTAGATTTACAGAGTCTTTTCACCACTTGGACATCTGGAAATAACATAGTTGACAACTTTATTCAACAATGTCAAATAAAATCATCTCTGCCAAACTATATTATAGAATGGATACCTTTTGAGCAATTTGAAGAAGTAACAAAGTTGACAGAAGGTGGATTTAGCTCAATTTATAAAGCTAAATGGGCAAGAGGAAAAATAATTGATTATGATGAAAATAAAAAGGAATTTACTTATATAGGAGCACAATATGTAGCATTAAAAAGTTTAAACAATTCAAGTAATCCAGGAAAGGCATTTTTTGATGAGGTTAGTAGTTGTCATTTAAACAAAATAAACAATACTGTATTATATGATACTAATTGATTTTATATCCAATAGGCAATGAATTATTGTAAAGTTAGAACACCACTAATTATTTCTTGCCATGGTATAACTAAATTCCCAGATAATGGAAATTTTGCAATAGTTTTGAATTATCAATCAGAAGGAAATTTAAGGGGTTATTTACAAAACAATCATTTAACATTAAAAGACAGAATTACAATCTTTTTTTTTTTGTGTTATGCATTAAATGATATACATAAAAAAGATTTAATTCATTGTGATTTACATAGTGGTAATATACTTGTGCAAGGAGGTA
>CAJVPN010000795.1:0-21141 GCA_910592215.1 Entrophospora candida
AACTGATTTTTACTATGTAGTTGCCTCAAGTCAAAACATTTTGACTTTGGGGTTTTAATTTCGACTTCATGTATAGTAATAGTATGTACATAGAGAATATCATTAATGATGATCTTATATTTTTTTAAAATGTCTAATTGGAAATCCAAATAAATTTAGATAGAATTATTGTTTATTTCTAAAAACAGTAAAATAGAATTTTTTTATTTTAAAATAATAAATACACAACTGTGTAGTCAACCCTGTTAAACCAAAGAAACAGTAAATCCACCCCATTAAACCAAATTTGTTAAACCTAATGCTAATACTAATTTGCTAGCCTTATCTGGTCTGGGAAGATTAGTGAAAATGTCATTGATGATTGATGCAGTCTTGGTAAACTCCAGATCCACGCACCTTCTGGAATTCTGTTGCATCATCATATATTTGGGTCGCCAGGTCAAGATTAGCCTTATGCACACGAGGAAGATGTGCGAATGACTGTAAATGTGTTCAAGGTAGCGTGCGTGCTTCAACACTTGTAAAATTTCTGATAATCAAACATTGCATATCAAATTGTTTCTTTTTCAACAGTCAATGCTGCCTTGACATCTTGTAATTATATATTAATATTAGTATTATTATTATTACGATTACGCAAAGCAAAATATTATCAATGAAAATCTTGTAATTACCCAGCAAGATCTGTTCCGCGTTTTTATTCCAATTAAAATATTTATAATAACCAAAAAATATCAATACAAATAAAAAAAAGTACCTCTAGACCCAAACCAAACCAAACCACTACACTCACGTTTTGTCACCTTGGGCTCTGTCAAAAAATAAATTGTTTTTCCAAAAAAAAAAAAAATCAATCAATCAATTCGTGTCTATCCTACCAAAAAATAGGATAAAAATTAATGTGTACGCGTCGATTAAACAACAAACTTCTTTTAAAAATATTTTTTAAAAAAAAAAGTCTTCGAAAAAAGATTCTAAAAAAAGAACCAGAGAAAATAATACTGGTGCTCTTAATGAGTAAGTGTTTTAAGGGTGGTGGTGGTGGTTATCGCCCGCCACTCGTCGTTACTCTAGTTAATATAAGAAAGAAATGTTCGAGTTTAGTAGTAAATTAATGTGTGGGGACTGAATTTGTATTCGGCAAAAGAAAACTTGGCTCCTTAGAAACAAACTGATGAAATAAAGGAGAGAGATTGGGATATCCGAGAAAAAAGATCTTGGAATATACATTTATAAATTTTTTACGTCATTTTTGACTTAATGGTAGCGAATTTGACGCAATGGTTTTACAATTTTGGTCGATTATACCTTTTTTTTAATACAGCCAAACCTCGTTTCAACGAATTTTGAATGAAATTTTCTTAAATGTCTAGACACTTTGTTGAAACAAAGGTTTGACTGTTAAATATTTGTAATGACAAACTCCTACGACTGTTTAAAAATATATATTTTATAACAATTACAACCAACGACGATTAAAATCACCAACAATAGCGATAAAAGTTCTTCCTTATAATAAAATTCACTTTTCTAACATGTTAATATATTTCTTAAGTTAACTTTTCCCTCTTTTTTACAACAACAAATCTACATATAATCAATCATGCGCACACATTATTTTATTTTTCATTACATCATACACATGCACGATATTTTATTTAAAACACTGAAAATCAAAAGAAAAAAAACTGATAGAGTCGAAGCACTTGAGTAAGTATTGTTAGAAGAGAGAAATTTACGAGCTTTTCTAATCATTATTTAAAATAATGGTGGTGATGATTATTGAGCATTCTAGTCTATTTATAAATTTTGCTTTTTTATTTACTTGACAAGAAAGCAACAGAAGCAACATCGTCCACGAGTTGCTACTATTGCTATTATAATCGTAAATTGCATTCTTTTCAAACACAATCGAACCCGTTATAACGGACCTTGTTGTATTATTTGCTAGTCGCGTTATAACGGTGTTATATGTTTTTATATACAGTTAAAAGTTCGTTATAACACGTGTTATACTTTTTATAGCGAGGTTTGACTCTAACCTAATATATTAATTTAAGATTGATAAATTTGAATAACAACAGAAACAAAAATTGATAATGGTGTTTCATCTTTATTAGGTGAAATCGCAATTCAATCTTTAAAACCTTCTTTAATAAGTTTTGGAAACATCACATGGATATAGTCAAATTGATGTAGCTAAAATCACTAATAAAATCATTGGAGATGACGGTATACATGAAGAGAAAGATTCTTTTAAATTGAATTTTTTTTATATTTATTTTACTTGTTAATTATATGCATATTATGTGATTTAAAAAAAAATTGAGATTTTTATTTTGATCAATTTTTTATATGTAATAAATAATAAATAATAAATAAATAAATAAATAAATAAATAAATAAATATTTTTTTAAACTTTCACTGGTTTAACATGCCAAATACTATCTGCATATTCTTGAATAGAACGATCACTAAAAATCAATGAGACAACAAAAAATTATTATTATTACCAGAAATCATAACCATAAATACTGAAATTTTAAATCATTCATTCTTATATAAAAAAAAAATAATGCTTACGAAGAAAATTTGCCCATACGAGCAGTACAAAGAATACTTTTCTTCGTCCATTCCTCTTGATCTTTATAAGAATCATCAACCATTTGTTGTGCTCGAAGATATGATTCAAAATCATCAGAAATTAAGTAATAATCTTTGCCAATTGTTAATGTACTGATCAGCGGAGCAAATATTCTTGGATCACCAAATTGTCCGGATTCAATAATTGTTATAACACTTTTTAATTTTGGATCCATCTCAATGTTTCGATATCTTTTGGGGAAACAGGAAAAAGATTGAGGGAGGTGGGATGACAGGAAAATCATAAGTAAATAATTAATACATTATTTATTTATTTTATATATATATATTCCCTCTTTCTCTTTTTCTAAACGTGGATACACACCTATGAGCATGTCTTAAGTCACTAACAGCATCAGCCAAATTTCCAAAACTGAAAATATTTTCACCTGAAATTTCTTGATGAATTTCAATATTGGCACCATCTACTGTTCCAAGAATCAAACCACCATTCAACACAAATTTCATATTACTTGTACCAGAAGCTTCTGTACCAGCTGTTGAAATATGTTGTGAAATGTCTGAAGCTGGAATAATAATTTCTGCAACTGACACATTATAATCTGGTATAAATACAACCTATAAAATTTAGGAACGTTGAATGGATGAACGAGGGAGAATGATTAGAAAATATTGATGGATGAACGAATGAGGGCGAAGAAAATATTAATGTTAATAATAATATTATTAGTTTAATCAATAATTATAATTCATAATAATTATATTCTACTTACTTTCAAAGAATCATGAATACTTATATCATTATTAACAACTTCTGCAACATTGTTTATCAATTTTATTACTAATTTAGCAATATGATATCCTTTTAATAGAGTGAGTAATAATAATTAAAAATATTGTTATTATTATTAGTAATAGTAAAAAAATTTAATGATAGCAATGATGATGATAATTAATTAATTCACCTGGAGCAGCTTTACCACCGAATATAACAACACGAGGGATTACATTTGAAATTTCATCAGCACTCATTTTTTTTAAAGCAGTATAACGATGTATAACACTATAAAAATAATAGTAATAAATTTTTTAAAATATCGTGTTTGAAACAAAAAAAAAATACAACATTTCTTTACGTCCAATAATCATTATAATTACCCCAAAATATTCATAAATTGTCTTTTATATTCATGAATTCTTTTTACTTGAACATCAAATAAGGCATTTGGATTTACTATTATATTAGTATGAGTTTCAATATGCTTAGCCAAACGAGCCTTTTACACATTATTATAAATAAGAGTTACTAATATGTGTGCATGCGCAAAATATATAAAATATATTATTATATTATATTATACTAAAATATATACCTTATTTGTACTTTTGATATTTCTCCATTGTTTCCTGAAATCTAAATCATCGGCATATTTTTCTAAATTTTTTAATAAGTATAAATTCTTTAACCATTCTTTGGTTTGCAATGTTTTTGTTATCAAATCACTTAATCTAGGATTTGCTTGATGCAACCATCTAAAATCAAGAGGATGCAAAATAAAAAGCAAAGGAAATTAATTTTATATTTTCCTCCATAAATAAACAAGACACGATATCTACTAATGAATGAATGAATGAATGTATGAATTTATAAAATTACCTGCGAGGGGTAATACCATTGGTTTTGTTTTCAAATTTGTCCGAACCATAAAATTTTACAAAATCTTTAAATACCTAAATAATAATAATAATAATAATAATAATAATAATAATAATAATAATAATAATAATATAATGTGAAAAATGAAAACAAAAATAATAAATTTATAAATTTATAAACGATTATTATAATGAATAGATTTTACCGTTTCCTTGATCAATCTTGAATGAAGTTCAGCGACTCCGTTAACACGATGTGAGCCTACCAATTTTCATATAATAAAAATAAATATGATAGCATTATTATGATTTGGTAAAAATAATTTGAAATAATTATTAACATACCGACAATAGCAAGATGTGCCATTCTGTTTAATTAAAACATTTCAACCAAAAAAACATTTAAATTGGTTTTTTAATACATAGCATATGAAACCATTATTTTAATAATGATAATATTATAATTATCAACTAACCTGACAAATTGTGGGGATGCTTCTTCAATAATTGATAACTTGGCTAGAAGATCTCGTTCTTTTGGAAATCTTCTTTCAACTTCTTGTAAAAAGAACTATAAAGTAAATTAAATCATGAGTAGTCAATAAATCAAATAATCAATTGTAATGATTCAATAAGTCGATGTCTTTTCCTTACAAGATTTATATCAAATATAATTTGCATATGTCTTGGTAAAATTCGTGAAACCATAGGAACTTGCCATTTCTCCATAGCTTCAGGAAGTATAGTGTGGTTTGTAAAAGCAAATGTTTTGGTAACAATATCCCATGCTTCATCCCAACCAAGTTCCTAAATAATGAAACAACATTTTTTAAAAAAATTATGAAAATAATGACAATGGTTATATTTGTATTTGTACGTGACTTACTTCAATATCAACTAAAATCCTTTGAAGTTCAATAATTGCTAAAGCTGGATGAGTGTCTAACATATATATCATTAAAAGATGCGCATGTATTAGGAAAATTGTGTTTTCAATGAAAAATAATACACATGACAAATATTTGTTAATTATGTACCATTCAATTGGATCGCAACCTAATTAATTAGAATTATGTTAATATTATTACTACTGCTACTACCAAGAAAAAATATATTCAATCAATTAATTGATTAATTAAATTACCCGTGTAGGAAAATCACTCCATGGTTTATTGGATTTTCTAAACCGACGAACACTATACGTAGACAAAATATTACTTGAATATCTCATTTATACCAAAAACAAAAACATTCAATTTCAATTTAATTTACATGTCATAAAGACTTGCAGCAACCCAAAAATATTGTTGCTTAAGACGTAATTCTTTTCCAACCATATGATTATCATTAGGATATAATACTGCAGTTATATTTTCAGCTTGTTTCTGTTCATACACAGCTTCCTCATATTCTCCCTCATTGAAACTTTTAAGATTAAATTGACGTTTAGGTTTACTACTCCATAATCGAATATTATTACAATTATTTGTATCGTATCCTGTAAATGAATAAATGAATGAATCAATGTGTGTAGTGTGAACTTTTATAATTAATTTAAATGTAATTTCTCGAATATTTTATTATTTATTAATATTTACCTGGGATGGGGACATCATAAGCAACAGCTTCTACAGTGTCAGCACTTTCCCAGGAATATCTAGTATGACCTTTTTTATCAATATATTTATTAACTGATCCGCCAAATTTAACATCAACTACAACATCAAGACGTGGTAACTCCCAAGGATTATCAAAGTTTAACCAATAATCAGGAAATTCTACTTGATATCCATCATTCAATCTAAAATGATTGTATACAAAAAAGTTGGCATTTTATATTTCATAGTAGAATTTATTTTTTATTTTTTTTTTTACATTCATCCAACATTTATTTACCTTTGTTGAAAAATACCATAAGTGTAACGAAGGCCATATCCCCAAGCAGGAATATTTAAAGTAGCTAAAGAATCCATATAACAGGCAGCAAGACGACCTAAACCTCCATTACCAAGTGCAGCATCAACTTCTTGATCAAGGACATCCTCCATACTAAATCCTAATTCTTTTATTCCCTCTATAGCACACACACACAAATATGTAAATATTAATAGGATAAAAATCAATTAATTTAATCAATTAATTACTAGATTATTGTTATATTAATTAACCTCCACAAACATCTTTCATATTTAAATTAAGAAGAGCATTGTCCAATGATCGACCCAACAAGAATTCCATTGATAAATAGTAAACGCGCTTAGGATCAACTTCAGTATGTTCCTAAACAATTAGAGGCATGAATAAATTTTTTTTTTATTTTCTTATTTTACACAAAAAAACAAACCTGTTGAGTAAAATTCCAACGCTTAATCAATGTATCTCGAACGCTAATAAATAATCACATATTCATCATATATGTAATAATAAATGAATTACAATCATTTTTTTAAAAAATCAAAAACTAAACCTACGTGTGAGCAGTTGCTTGATAAGCACTAAAATCATCAACATTGTATATGGATCTAGCAAGTGTTGTTGATACATGATTGACAAAGGCTTTCTGAAAACTTTCTTTATCTGATTTTCAATTGATAATCGGGTTTAAATTTATTTTTTTACATTGTGATTAATTATTTATAATAATTAATCGGGTTTATACCATTTGGCTCTTGAACAGAGTATTTTTCCCATAAGCGACAGGCAGTTGAATAATTTTTGTCTGCAAAAAAATCCTTTCCTGGCCCTCCAGTGTAAGAACGTTCACGTTTCTTCGTCTCTGGTGTTGTTTTTGTTGAATCTATTACCATTTTGGCATAAAATTATTATTATTTTATAATTTTAAAAAAAATAAGTTACGTACGTATGTTATCTTGATAATCAATCTGAGCAATCTTAAATACAACTATCGGTTAATTTAATTGGACAATAATAAACATACGAGAGTAATAGTAATGGTAAAGATCCAAAATAAGAAATAGATTAGACCATGTAAATATTACATATAATATATTCATTCGACATCAAAAATTTAGCACTGGATGCGAAACATCCTAGCATCCTATCCTATTGTGCATTCATGATCAAATGATGCGATTCTTAACGAAATAGACCACCTCGTGGCCAAATGGTGCGTTAATCGAGTAGTCTAATAAATTACTACGAAAACATATAAATAGACCCGCTTGTGGACCAAAAATCGCAAAAAAAAAGTGCATTGGTTTTTCTTTTTACGTTGCATTCGAATTCAAGGATCGAATCACGTAATGCCGATATGGCGTTCTATGTATGATTTGGCTTTACACGTTACTTTTAATTTCATTCGTTACATTGAGCAAATAATTTATTTAAAAAAAAATTACACATACAAAGGGAAATTGTTCACAAATTTAATAAATTTAATAAAAAAAACCTTTTGCAAGAACCTCGTGTGAATCAAAAGTTATTTTAATTGTTAGAAAAATCAACAAAGTTTTTTTTTTTTTTTTAATTAAAAAAAAATATCTTTTTGTTCTGATCTTTTCCTCGTGTTTATTTATTTATCCCAGATTAAAAGGTCAATTGGATCAATTGAATTTTTTTTTTTTTTAGTAGAATAAAATTCATGCAAACATCAAAATTTAGTAATTTCGATTGTTAAACCATGATTTTTTTTACAAGAAAAATAAATTGCAAAGATAATCGGTGGATTTTTGTTTTGCTTTTTCCGAAAGGAATTTTCCATTTACGAATTTTATAAAAATTAACTTTTTCTTATCTAGCTAGATCATCAAATGAAATCAAAATAAAAATTTATCCGCTTCTCCAAAAGGAAATTAAAAATAAAATTTTTCTCAAATGGTCAAATCAAAAACACGAACAATCAAAATTCTGTATATATTGTTTATGAAGTATTTTTGAATCCTGGTCTCGTGACCCGAAAATATCTAACACGTTGTGTGACAAGTCTTTGACGAACTGGGATCCGAAGTAAATGCTCCAAGGCAATGCCATAAGTTTTTGGTCATTTTGAACGGTCTAAAACATCAGACCAAGATAAAAACCTATCGGTGGACAACGATGGACACTGTGCAAAAACATCTAAAGCGAAACACGATTTCCTTTTGGTCAAGTAACTGCTTCGCTCAACCCTGATGTTTTGAACAAAAAATATAGATAGAAATGGGAATTCACATGATACGGAGATGTAAAAATAACCACAAACATTTATCATTTTTGGAAAACAAAAATATTTTGTTCAAATTTCAATTTTAACAAATCAATTTGCAGCAAAAGTTGTGCAACAAAATGTTTAAATCGTGATTCGTCATCGTAACTCTTAATATTAACAAAATATAAACTTTATGTAATTTTATCGACCTATAGTTTAAGAATTACACATTTCAATGTTTGTGTAAGTTTTGTTTGAATCATTTTGATATAAAGTGAAAAGAGAATCTATAGTAATGGGAAAAAAATTGAAATAGTAATTGATACAAAATGGTAATTTATGGGTAAAGCTTGACAAGGAGAGGATTATTTTGTTAATAAATTTCAAAAAACAAATTATCGTAAAAAAAGATTTTGTTTTCAGTTTAAATAAAGACTTAAAGAATAAAAAGTGTTAATAAATATCATTTAATTATTTTTCAGCTTTAATAATTATTATGTTAAATGTGATCAAGTTCTGCATATGCTATTCATTAAAAATATCATGCAAACTCAATATAAATCCTGAAAGAACTTGTGAATGAATCTGAACAGGATTATTGAATTCTTGCCAAACATGTTCATAAATTCTTACTGTGTGCACAAAAGGATCAATCAAAATTACTTCCTAGACAAACATAATAATAATCAATAGACAAGACAATAAAAACAAATAGTCTACTTACCTGGACTCCTCCATTCATCCATTACAGCATTTTCCTATAAACATACTCAGGTGAATTATTCCTTGAACGTAATTCCACAACAAAGTTTGGTGTTACTGGTGGAAAAACCATCATCTGATAGAATGTTCCATCTACAATAATAAAAATCAAGGATTAAAAAAATAATGTAGACATACAAGTTATCTTTGCATTTGATAATGTTTAGAAACCTGGTAGTTGGGAGACAGAATACTATGGATGTACAAATTTTGAGATTTGTGAATTCTTTGACAGGCTGGCTCAAATTCACTTTTGTACATTTGGGATTTGGGCAGCATGTATAATTGGGACACCTTTGTTAGTATAGTTGTATATAATATGGTAATGTACCAGCAATTTTTGTTATATTATACCATATAATTCCCAACATAATTTCCATATTTAGTTAGCAACACTCCGAATTTCTCAATTTAAAAATCTATGAAAAAAAATCTTTTTACATGAATTGACATGTTGAATTAAATAGTGGTGATTAAAGCTCCTAATTGGTCGGGTTCGGGTTGATTTCGGGCCAATAAGAAAATATTGTAATTTACATAAATTTAGATAATAATAAATAAAAGGCGAAACAGTTATATTGGTTTAAAGCTGCAATTGGTGTTATGAGTGACGCAAAACACAATTCATGATGCAAGAGATCTAGGACGTAATTCGTGACGCAAGACGTAACTCAAGGCAATTCATGACGCAAGACGTAACTCAAGGCAATTCGTGACGCAAGACGTAATTCAAGACACAAGGCTAGTGATGATGGCCGGTACTAACTCATAGTTTAGGCGACGAAGTTGGCGAAACCTAAACTGCGAGCGAAAACAAAGTGGTCAATTAAACCCTAAAAGTGTTTTATTGATTTGTTTTATTATTAAATTATATTATTACAAAACGAATTAGATCAAAAAGTGACATTATTTTTATGATAATCATAATCTTCCTTAATAAATATATTAATAAAAAATACAACAACGAAAAAGACTATATTGATCACACGATTGGACGGCACTTCGATAAATCCGTTTTATTTATCATAAAACTTTGCTCATAGGTTTGACAATTTAACCACAGTTTAGGAGTTTAGGCAATTTTTAAGTTTAAGAGCCTAAATCCCTAATTTCTATAGATAAAACTATTTTGGATTTGCTAAAATGATTTCGGTCGCCATCACTACACAAAACACAATCGTGATGCGTGTATGAATTAATTCAAACTTTAACCACATATAAACTTTTTAATTGTTTTAATTTTTAATGCAACATCAATGCTTCATAGCTAAAAAGGTTTTGTTAGCTAATAAATTGGTATGAATCATGTTTTACCATGAATTGAGACTTGCATCACGAATTGCATCTTGTGTCAGTTGTATAAAATTATGATAGGTGGGCAATGCAAATTTTTATTGCAATTTAATAATTTTGACCTCAAGTATAATTGGTACAGCCCAAAAAAGTTTTCGGGTTTCGGGTTAGTCCGACCCGTTTGGAGCTTTGGTGATTCTTAATTGAATCACATGATATTTCAACTTCGAGTACAGATGATAGGAATTTCAAAAAACTAACATGGGCCAGATACAATTTTCTTAAACAATTAAAATAATGGCTAATTTGGCCACTGTCACTAATATGATGATAACTACAACAACATGATGATAATTATAATTCTTTTAGCAAATAAAATTAAATAAATATTT
Source organism: Entrophospora candida (assembly GCA_910592215.1). Classification (NCBI taxonomy): domain Eukaryota; kingdom Fungi; phylum Glomeromycota; class Glomeromycetes; order Entrophosporales; family Entrophosporaceae; genus Entrophospora; species Entrophospora candida. The sequence continues at coordinate 10,856 of CAJVPN010000795.1, forward strand.
TATTTTAAAGTTCCTGTTGTATAAATTCACCATATCTTGATACAACCTCATCCCATGTTTTTTCTTCTTCTAATAATCCCTTAAGAAGTTGAAGTATATCGCTTGTCTATAAAAAAAACATTATAATTATTATCGTTATTAACAAATTAACAAACTAATAATTTATTAACTAAATGATTGGATTACCTCTGTTCTGATTTGCTTGGTAGTATCACGTTCTCGTAATGTCGTTGTACCATCTTTAACTGATTGAAAATCTATAGTTATAGCAAATGGTGTACCAAGCTCATCATTACGAGAATAACGTCTTCCAATTGAGTTGGATGAGTCATCAACTTTTATTGAAATACCCAACTTTCGAAGTTTGTTGGCTATATAAGAAAAAAAAAAATTATTAATTGAATGATTTATTATATACATATCACAAAAGAAATAAATCACAATTTATATCGTACAAGTAAATACATACAAATGTCACGAACAAGTTCAGAAAATGCTGGATTGTTACTTAATGGTACCAACAGACATTTAAATGGTGCAACACGTGGAGGAAAAGATAATACCTAATAAATAAAATTGATTATAATCTCAAATTGACATTATGAAATGAAATGCATAAATGTCAGTATACATACTGATCTTTGTTCATCACCTTCTCGTGTCCAAAACACATGTTCAATCAATGAGTATAATATACGTCCAATACCAAATGATGGTTCAATCACATTTGGTGTATACTCCCTAACTGAAAAATTTATAAAGAAATAAATTATTATTAAGCCATGTAATTAATTTAGTGTAATATAGTAATTATACCATGCTCTGTGATTGTTTGACGGCTAATGGTGACTAAATCACTTGTAATTTCATATGTATCACCATCAGTTCCAACAGTAACATTAGTTTTTCTATAAACATATGCATAAAGAATAATAAGAATAATGCTTATAATTATTTTTTTGATTACATATACAGAAATGTTTTACTTACCCATCACCATCATCTAATGCTTTTTTCAAGTTGTCAAGTTCAATATCATTTAATCCTACCAAATATTCTTCAACAATTTTGGATTTTTGTCGAAATTTGGGCCCAAACACTTTTTTGTTTATTTCCAAAATTGTCTTCTCATAAACTATTGGTGTTTGTAAACTTTCCCGCACCACAAGTTTTTCTTTGGTACGATTCGAATGAACTGTTAAATCATATGCTGAACGATCTGCACATCCAACACATTCAATCCATCCCTAAAAAAAATTTAAAAAAAAAATTTAATAACAAATAGTGAAAAAAAACCAATATGTAAATAGATTATTAATATATTAAAATGTGATAACAAACATAGCTACTTTGAATTTCTGCATCCCAACAATCACAGGCATAATGTGCCATCTCATTTGGCATATGTTGACGAAAACGAAGTTTTTCATATTTTATTCCAAGTTTGAGTAAAAACAAATGTATCCTTGCAAGAAAATAACCTAGTGTCTGATTATCAACTATTTTCTATTAGGTTGTTTTAATTAGGATTAGCATAATATAATGAAATGGATTTACATGATAAATATTATTTATTTATTTACTTTATTAACTGCTTCACCAATACTCATCTCAATAGGTTCTAATTTGCCCTCTTCCTGTATTGACTGAGGCAATAATCGAAGCTTAATGTCTTTTACTTCATCAAAACGTGCGTGATCTTTTTTGTCAGGATCAACGTAATGTTCTATTTCTGCCATAGTAAATTCTCTGAATAATTAAACAATTGCAATTTAATATATATAATTCTATTTTTAATTTATTTACAATTACTTTATATATATATATATATATATATAACTCAACCTGACTCTAAGAAGACCAGATCTGGGGCTAATCTCATTTCTAAAAGACCGCCCAATTGATGTTGATGCAAAAGGCATTTTGGAATTATTAAATTCTAGAAATTTCTTAAAATTTAAGAATTGACCTTGAGCAGTTTCTGGTCTTAAATAACTAAATTAATTAATTAATTAATTAGTTTAATAAATAAGTTAATTAACAAGTACAGTCAGAACTAGTTAAACTAAAGTCAATGCTATCACAAAAAAAAATTTCGGTTTAAAAAACCTTAATAAAATTGGCTTATAAAGATAAATTTAACGGGTAGATAATAAAAAATATTGGTTTATCATGTATATTCATTTATAAAGCATCTTCTGGCTGTAAATTTAAATAAATATATATACGAAAAATTAATCATAAAAGAAATTACCCTTTGAGATGACCAGTAGGCCCAATACTGGTTTCGAACATTAAATTAAACTCTACAGGTTCAGATAAATCATTATTTGTTTCTGGGCTTTTAATATTGTGTTTACGTATAATTTCTCCAAGTTCTGGTCCAGTATAATTATCTATCTATATAGAAAAGTTCAAAAGTTAATAATTAATATCAAAATTAAATATATACAAAAATACAATAATCGTATTTTACTTTTGCCAATATTCCTTCATATTCATTTTTAACAGATTCTTCCAATTTTTTTAAATTTGAACTTTTATTGTTCTTTTTTTTATTATTATTTTTTCCGCCCTTAGTCTTAACAACACCACGATCATCACCAACTACAGCACCACGATCATCACCAACTACAGCACCACGATCATCACCAACTACAGCACCACAATCATCACCAACTACAGCACCACGATCATCACCAACTACAACACTATCAACAGCTTTCAACTGTTTATCATCTATCAATCTTTTCTCCAAAACATTTTCAATCAAATGATCTGCACGAAAAATATCACCAGTCTTGACATCTTTAGTCATCCAATCTGTAAACTTATCAACATGTCCAGAAGTTTTCAATACATCTGCCAAAGTCATAATACTACCATCCATTTCCAACATATCTTCCTCTAGAACAAAATGTTTTCGCCATATATCAAGTATATTAGTTTGTAAAGCACAACCTGCCGGTCCATAGTCATAAAGCCCACCAACACCACCATATATTTGAAAAGAAGGCGCGTAAAAAAATCTTTTCTTTAAAACTTCTTCTAATGCTGAACGATTAAATGTTGCTGTTGCTGCTGCTGTTGAAGTTGTTGTTGTTGACATTCTTTTTGTATTTTCAAAATTTTTTATTATTAGAATTGATTTTGATGTGTTGCTGTTGTTAATTAGGCAATAATAATTTTTTTTTATTCTTTGAAATATTAATAACGATGATGACGATAGTGTACAACTATTAAAAATTTTCTTTAAAATCATATCAGCCAGCTAAATTAGCATAATCGCATGATCTGCAATGTTGATCGCTTCCAAGAATATTTGGAACTAATTTTTTTCAAAAAACAACCGATTACTTTCGTTCTAAATTTATATTAAACTAACCAATCTGATTGATTTCAAACAAATTAGAGATGGAAATAATGTCTCATCGATTATTTCAAAAATAACTCTCGCAGCTTTAGATGGGTGGCATTAATAGGCAGGGCAACTAAAGAAACTAGAGATAAAAAACTTTTGTATGGCATATCAGGTCATCATTGAAGCAATGACAATTCTACAAAAAATCAAATTTATAAATAAAAGTCGAATCAGAAAATAATAATATTATTTATTTTAAACATATATGAATATATATATACAGACGAAAATTTTTACATTCAAGTTTCTGATTATATAAAAATAAAATAAAATAAAATAATAATTTATTTATTTGTTATATACTGTATATAAATATAAATAAATAAAAATTTAATATAAGAAAATAATATTAATTTAGTGTTTTGATATTTATATTTTTATATCTTAAAAGCAAAATAAAATAAAAAAATTTCTACGGCAACGATAACAACATGAATAACAATAATAATGATCATAATGATATGAAATTTATCATATAAATGATAAAAGTATAAATATATATGTTTTGAATATGATGCAATTATTTTTCTTTTCTCTCACCTTGAAAAAAATTAATTAATCAATCATTATCAAATCGACTTCGTCTTTCCCTAGATCCCAAGTTTCTTCTTCTAAAAATTGCAACAAAATCATTTATGGCTATTCTTAATTTATTCCAATCTTGTTCTTGGATAGCTCTATTATATTAATAAACATTGAAATTGATATATTGAACCATTAAATATTAAAACAATAAACATCAATAAAAAATTCAAAATTTACATACATATTAGCATCTCTTATAAACATATTTTTTTGATCTATTGTTAAATTAGCATCCTGTAACTGTTGAGCAGATTCTATTATCCATTGTTGACACTCTAACGGAAATAATCTAGCCAATGATTTAATGATTTCATGACAATCTGGTTGTAAATCTCTAGGAAATGTGTATAAAAGACCTTTAAACATTGATGAAACTAATTGTAAACCAAATTGATTAAATAATGTTTCAAGTGTTAGTAAAGCGGCAGTGGTTGATTCCGATGATTGTTGTGTAGTTGTAGTAGGTGTAGTGGGTGTAATTGGTGGATTCTGTGATAAGTTGGTGGATTGTAATACTCCACTTCTTATATTATTAGCACCACCGCCTTGTTGTTGTTGCTTTAGTTCGACAGTAAATGCTAGAAATTTATTAAAAAATGTAATGATTGAAAATAATGCATCATGTTGTTCTAATGTTAAACTTGTTAAGCCTGCCTGTACAACTGTTGGAAGAATTCTTGAACTTGAAAAAGTGAATGGTGCACAATCAACAAATGCGATTAACATTCTGAAATAATCCTCAATCACTGCGCATATATTAAAATTATTGAGTCAACACATGTGTAATATTTTTATTTTTGAAATTTAAGTAATAAATATTTACCATCTGGAATATCTTCTAATTTCTTTTCACTAAGAAACTTAAACATAGAAACACTTAACCGTTGAACAAATGATAACAATGCCAATGTAGCAGCAGTCCCTTCGCCATCTGTATGTTCACGTACACATTTTGTTGCAACCCATAAATAACAACTTAATCCAGTTTTATCAAATGTGGTAACCAATCGTTCAATAAGTTCCGGCAGCAATGGTCGAAAGTAGACACGATATGAAACCACACAGTATTTGAAACATTTACAAATACTTTCTGACAATTGAGGATTGTCACCAAAATGTACCAATAAAAGATCAATTACAGGCCACAATTCTTGTATTATGGCAATAGATGGGTGAACTTGTAAATTCGTGACCTCTGCATTGTTTGATTCTTCTTGACGTTCGGCGATAGTACGAATGATTAATGATACTTGTTCCAGTTTATCTAAATAATGTGTGAATTTTTTTAAAAAAATTTTAATGCTTAATATAACAAACAAATATACATACACCCACATATGCACATATAAAAGAAGATTGTTTACCACATGCTTCACGAATTTCTTTATCATTTATTGAAGAGGCCCCATTCGTATACTTATTAGCAAATTCATGCAATTTTTGTGCAATTGGAAGACAGAACATCTGCAAATACTTCAACAAATCTGACGGTTGCACTGCTGCAATCACATATGCCACTGCCTCAGTGACCTCAAATAAATCTATTCCGTGAAGAGTATTTGTTACATTAAGATAGAATATATGAAGTTGCGGCAGAAATTCTATTAAAAGCTATATTATTAACAATGAAAATAACATTTAATATTATTTTTGTTATTATAATTCATATAGTATTAGAACCAAATGAAAATTTTTTTACTAACTCCACTACAATCTTTGGATAAATATTTCAATGCTAAAGAAGAAGCAGCAGAAACTTCCTCATGTTCGATTCCAGAAGAAATGAAATTCAATTGAAAAGGTATGAACTCGGGATGTCTTCTAGTCCAATGAGAATATCGGGCAATGACCAGAGTAGCAGCATACCGAATTTTTGGATGATTAGGTAATTGTTGTAGGAGTTGCATAATTTGTGGTAAGACAACACTTTCCTCATCCTCAACTTCCGAACCCATTGCTCTTAAAGAAAACAAAGGTGCCTCAATCTCTTGCCATTCTGCAGCACAACCATTAATGGCATTCCCAGAAATGTGAGAAGTCAAGATATTATATGGTTTTGATAGACATTCCTGAGAGCCAGCAATAAGGCAACTATCTTTAAGTACATCGCCCATTACATGTCGAAATTCACGAAACTCGTCACGTTTCTCTGCTGTCCAACTTGAAAGATCGTTAGGGTAGTGTAAATGTTTAATCATGACATTAACTAGAGCAGAATAGATATTTTTAAATTTATGTTTAATGTCCGCATGTCTAGGCTCGTATAAAGTATCGGCCAACATATGCCAAAAATAAAAAGTTATTCTAACAATTTCTGTATCATGATAGGTAGTACATTCGGCAATACTCTCAACTATACTTTGAAAAGCGTCAGAATGTTGAACGATTAATTGAAGATAAGACTCGCCGGCTTGAGTAAAAATACGACAATATCCTCTAACTTTATCATCATCCTCGTCTAACATTGCTCGTTTCAACGACTCTCTTAATGGTAACAAACGAGGATATATTTGTTCGATTAAGGTCATTGATTCGGGAATTCCACCACTTTCATGTATGATTTGACATACGAGATCAACGGCAATATCATAAAGTTCATCTGACTGTAATGCTTCAAATGAAATGGCTAGAAATGGATTTGATTCTAAAGCCGTTACCGGAATATCTCCTGAATCTATCCAACTTAACAAACACTCAAATACTTTTACTTGATATTCGGTCGATGTACCTAATAACAAATAAATGGTGAGTAGATAGGTAATAGTAGATAATTAATTAATAGGTAGGCGATTGATAATAAAAATAAAACTTACCCAAATTTTGTAAATAAATTAAAAGTGTTTGTAAAACTTCATTGGCGTTATCTGTCAATAATTCTTTTGCCCTAATTCTAAACTCGTGATCCTTGTAAAACCAAGCACACATATACAATAATTAATAATTAATAATGATGCTAGAAAATTAAAAAATAACAATTTATCCAAAATGGTCTACCGATATGGGTATACGATTATTTGTATAGACTTCTTCAGGTAAAATTTTTAGAAATTCAAGTAGACATAATATAGTTTCGGGATTTTTTCCATAAAATTCAGCAACCTGATGTGTTACATTTTTCCAATCTTGCATTTGGAGAGCCAATGCAGCGATAGATAAGCATAGTTGAGTAATCACATTACGAGGACCAGATCGATATTGGTAAAGAAGTTCTAGGAGTGAATCACGGAGTGAAATACGGGCATTCGAGTCAAGTTGATGTAGGTCAAGAGTTATCTTCAGAAAGAAATAAAAGTATTAAAATTTATTTATTCACATATATTGTATTTGTATAGATCATATGAATGAACATACTTTTTGTCTTAAAGTCCTAGCACAGAAATAGCGCGCCTCAATAAGTACTTGAGGATCCTGGTGTTCTCTTAATAGGTAATTTGATATCGACCAAGCTTCAGACTGCAATAATTGTCAACGATTTTTATTTATAATTAAAAAGAAAATTTTATGTTGTGATGATTTCTTTTTACTGTTTGTTTGAAATAATAATATTTATATATATATTTTCTTTTTTTTTTTTATTAGTTTTGATCTAAAGCTCTATCTCTTAAGATTCTTTTTAAAAAAATTACCGTTTTTTGAAAAGCCTGTAACCAATTATCTGCTTGTTCTTTTCTCGTTTTATTTTGTGAATTGTATAAAGCATCAACTTCCTTTAAAAATGCTTCTGTATTAATATCGGACATGACCGTAAAAAAACTAGTTTAAATATAAATAAATATATGGTTAATTGGATCTATTTGATCCTGTTGTATGTCTGAGTAATATTAATGAAAATAATAGTTTTTTTTTAAAAATCAAATGAAATCAATTAAGTTAGAGTGATTTATTTAATATTATTAATTGAAAAAATAAATTTGGAAAGGTCAAAGAGATTATATCATTTATTTAAAATTAAGAAATAAAAATGATCATTAATTAATTATTTTATATCGCGAATTGTCCTTGTAATATTAATATAATTTTTTTTTGGATTGTAAAATTACACAGTTACACGATCTTTTGTTTTTGATCAAAAATAACAAATTTTTTAAAAAGAAAAATGTTGACTAAAAAAGTTTCTTCAGGAGAAAATTCAATTTTTAATTACGATAATATAAACAAGAAATTTATTATTAAAGGTGAAGATGTTAGTGATGGTGATAATGATGAGGAGGATAGTGATGAGGAGGAGTTATGGTTAATTAAATTGCCAGGAAATGTTAATAAATCAGATTTTAAAGGGTTAACGATTAAATTACCGGAAGAAGATAAGGGTAGTGATGATAGTGATGACGATGAAAGTGTCAATGATAGTGGTGCTAATGGTGTTAATGGCAGTAGTGGTAGTGATAGTAAGTTTAGTATAAAAAGTGTAGCAAAATTTAAGAAAACAATATCAGGTGATGAGTACAGTTTAAAAAAAGAACGATATGAATTTGAAGTGTTTCAACTTTTGTCTTCATCACGAGATGATAGTGATGATGATGATTATAATAATATTGAAGACAACTATCAAGAAGATGATAATATTAATAGTATTAGTAATAGTAATAATCAAATAACATTATCAAATCATAAATTAACGTTAAAAACAATGAAAGAATTTGAAATCTTATTACCAAATCCTAAAGGAGCAGATGGTGGTTTGACATTATCAAAAAGAAAACCAGATCGTTACTTTAATGTGCAGCTTAATTACAATCTGTCCAATACTAAAAATAAAATTAATAATGGTGTTGATAAAGAGGGTAAAAGTGATAATATGTTGTCAAAAATACCCGAGCATCCACCAGAAATATATATTGAAAGAAAAATCGTAACACCATATCAAGAAATCAGGCAAGAATATATGAAATGTTATGAAGCTGAACATAATAAATATTTAGAGAAGTTAGAAAAGAAATGGAAGATTAGTAGATGGAATAAAAGATTTAAAAAACATCTTAATGAAGAGAAAAAAGAAATGAAGAAATGGCGCAAAGAATTTCAAAATGCTGTAATGAACTCACAAAAAGAATTTTATGAGAAACTTGGAGAACTTAAATTGGAGGGGAAGGAAGTTAAAAAGGAAGAGGAGGATGATACTAATACTTGGCTAGAAAATTTAAAACGTAAATTGGATGATGATGATGATGGATTCGAACAATTATTAAATCTAAAGAAAAATCAAGAAAAGAAACGGGTTAGAAAGGAAAAGGAAGAGCAAACAAAAGCATTAGAAACTTGGAGACTTGAATATTCTGGTCTACCTAGATATAAACCACCAGAAACATGGTGGGCAAAAAAGAGAGATAAGATCATGAAGGAAGCCATGAAGAAAATTCCACCAAAGAAGCAAAAATAAATCTCAAATTGTTTTTAATGCTAAATCAATCAAAAACAAAATAAACAGCAAGTATATACTTTTAAATAGTTTATTTTATAATTTACATTTATATAAATTTTTTTTTCAGATATTCAAAATGTTATATTAAAGTTGTGAAGAAAATTAATGAGAAACCAAATTAGATAGTAATAATACAATTAAAATTGGTAGATTTTCAGGTGGCAGATTAGACGATTTTGCAGTTAGAAAAACATTAAGATAGATGCAAGAAAATTGTTACTAAAAAAAATATATTATTAAATTATTTATTTAAATTTTTTTATTAATAATTTTTTACATAATTACGTTGTGATCTTGATCCTTTTCCACCACCAAGGATAACATTGGAGGAGCAATCATTTATATTTGTATTAATATAGTTTTTTAACTATCATTATTATTATTAATAATAATTAGTTTAATTTGATTTTGAATATATATTGGCTTTTGTAGCATAAACATACCATTGTTCATAAATTTGTTTATAAAGGGTTTAATGTTACTCATTATCATTACTGTTATTACTGTTTATGTCATATCTCCACATCATTATCATCAAATTCACAATTATACTGAACCAATGGAAGTTCATTAGCAATATCATAGACCAGCTTAGCTAGAAGTTTCTTTACATCTAAAAGGTCACTGATTACAAATGGCTTTTCTAATCTTTTACCTACTAAAAATAAAATTGACATTATACAACAAACCAGATGCAAATTTTTTTTTCATAAGCTTCTCTATTATCACTGTTCTTTTTATTTTTTATTGGGTAAATGCCTACTTCCAACACTATTATTCAAAATTTTCGATAATTTAAGAGAATAAAAATTCTTTAAAATATTCAAAAAAAAAATTTTTATGCAATTAATCATGTAT
>CAJVPN010000796.1:0-21138 GCA_910592215.1 Entrophospora candida
TAGAAATAAAATTTAATTTGACCCAAAATTAAAGGATTCGGCCAAATTATCGTCATCATCATCTGATCCTGGTAACAAAGGGAATGTTATTACTGTAATAAAATGGGACATTGGACTAGGAATTTCCCAGAGAAAAGCAAATCGGTAAAATGTTATAATTGTGGGAAAGAAGGTCATATATCAACCCAATGCTGATGGTAACCAGTGGCAGTAGTACAAAGAGAGCAACTACCACAGCAACAAGGAAGGAACTACCAGCAAAGGACAAATAATAACCAACAACAGCCTAGAAGGGTCCTATTGAATCAGGAATATTACGAAGAGCAACAGGAACCACAATATTATACTGAATATCAGCCACAAATGGTATACTACCAAAATCAACCACCTATACAAAACTATCAACAACAATTGCCACCATAACAACCTATACAACAACAACAGCCACAAACAGATGTATTTAGAGCTTTAACCACAGCTGTGCACCAGCTAACTTCCAAGCTCGAAACTTTAAAAGAGTAAATTCACCCCTGGAGGGCAGGGTGGTGCTTTGGAAGAAAAGAAAGCCCCAGATAAGAAGATAGATGCCATAACTAGCAAAGTCCTCATAAATAATATAGAAACAGAAGTTGTGATTGATACAGGATCAGGGCTGAGTGTTATTACAAAACAATATTTAGATAGGTTGGGAAAAGGCCCTATAAAAAATTTGGTACGGAAAATGTATGGAAAAATGCAAATTTCAGATAAAATTCCATGCAAATTCTGTACAGTTTTCCATACATCTCCATGCCAAATTTTTTATAGGGAGGGATTGACCAAGAATCCTACTCCCAGCTAATAGATGTAAATGGAAATAAAACAAGACCATTGGGAATAGCCAAAGGAATATTAGTAACCCTTAATGGGAAAAGACCAATAAACATAAACATGGTAGTATTAAAAGCAGATAACCATAATGTGATATTAGGAAATAATTGGCTTAGCTGCCATTAATTTTAAAAAGAAGATACTTGAAGCTAAGGAAAACAGTAAAGCTATACAACACCCAATTTTATTTGAAAAAGAGCCAAAGGAAGTAATACTTGAGGGAAATGAACTATATGAAGATGAAGTATTACAGGAGGAAGCAGCATATTTTGTAAAGGGCATGGGAGGAGAATGAAAGGAAGAACCAGTACTGACCATTAAAGGAGAATCCAATCTAACAAAAGAACACGTTTTCTTCAATCCATTTATACATATAATTAAATCTTTATCGGAATGAATTAACAATCAATTATATTGTGAGTTTTTGTAAATAAAATTGTCCGCTGCCATTTTAGTAGAAAATAAAATTACAGTGAGTAAATAGTTTAAAAACGAAAGGGCAAAAAATATTATATCTTTGGTAAACTTAAGTCAGATGAAATTGATTTGTATTTTAGTCATTCTAATTTTCTAGATTCGCGAAAAGAGTTTTCTCGGCTAGTAATAAACAAAATTCTTTCAAAAAAAATCCCATCATAAATATAGACAGAAAAAAATTAAAAGCATTTAAACTTCTATATACACCGATATTTTTAAGTAAAATTAAAAATTTAAATAAAATATACAAATATCTCTGAAATTATAAACCTAATGATATGAACTACGTAATTTTAAAAATTTTAAAATTTTTTCAAGGTATTTTTTAGAAATCAAATTAGATGGCTTTAGTTCTTTTTCTAATATTTCTCTTGAAGACGCTCCTGCTTCATTGATCGCAGGAAAAATCCCAACATATATCATATAATTTATTCTCAATGCACATAATTTATCTACGTAGATTATAAACTTATTCCCTTTTTTTTCTAAATAGTTAATTTCCGAATTTTGTCTTTTACTGTTTACGTTAAATTCATTGCACATAACAATAAGTGCAAAGAAAACGCCGGCCTTTCTTTTGTCCTTGAAATCATCCTTTTCTAAAGCACTAAACACATTCATTAACTTCCTAATAACAATTGTCTGATCAACTTCTATAACACGTTCATTTTCTTTAATATTCACATGACCATCATTTTCTTTTTTATCATTTTCATATAAATAAACATAACCAAAAGAATAATCTACTATTAAAAAGTAGAAATAGCATAAAATTTGTTTATCCTTATTTACTACTGATTCTTCACCTTCAAATACTTCTAATAATTTGAATAATTTTTCTCTTATGTCTTTATTAATTTCTTTGTTATAGTCGTGCCATTTTTGATAAATTTCTTTAATAATTTCCACATCTTTCAAAGCAGCTTCTGCATAATATTTTAACACGCCTTTTTTTTCATCAAGATCCCATATTCCAGAAATGGTTCTAAAAAGAAAATCCTCGTTAAGATTTTGAGACTTTTCTTCTAAGATACTCTTAAACTTTGACTCAATTTCGAGATTTGTTTCCATCACGAAAAATTTTGTTGTGAAAAAACAGATTTAGAATATAAATTTATTCTGAAAAAGCTTTAATTTATATTATTACAGAAAGACCAAACAATAAAAAAATAGTATTGTTTTTTTGGAAACTCTATAGGACAAATTTAATAATTCTTTGATGAGAAGATTAGTATTGTTTCTTATCAAAAGGATTCTGATTAATTATCATGAAGTCGAATTAAAAGTCAAAATGTATTATATAATCAGAATTGTTTTGGATAGTTGAAAATATACATGAAGCCAAAATGATTTAATTTGCCTTTGGACATTTTGATTTCATGGTATAATGTTAATATTAACAATCGAGGAATTTTTATATATAGTAATAAATTAATTGTGATTTGAAAAGAGAAATTAATTGTATATAGTGGATTTTATTTGCTTTTTCAAATTATCAAGCTTGTGACTTATATTAATTTCTAAAAAAATAATATATCCAAAAATCAAATTATTTTGTGATTGTTTTTATTGATCTTGGCCTCCTTCTCGAAATGGTTTTCTTTTCAATAATCAATATTATCTTATCAATTTTCTTCTCGAAAAATGATAATTTTAATAGAATCATATCAGAATCATTAAACATATTTTCATCAATTTCTAATACTTTTCTAATTACTTTATCTTCTGAATCAATAATAAAATCAAAAAAAGCGTCCCAATTAAAATTATTTTTATTAACAAAATATGTATTGTTTATATTTTCTTCATGTGCAATTAAACAGCATTTAATTTTTTTTAAATTAACTTCATTAAACATTTGTTCTAAATCTCTCCCAAAGTTTTTTAACATCTTTAATTATTTACAATTTTTTTATGTATTATATTTATTAATACAATACATTTCTATTTTAAAAAAAATAATTATATTTATAATACAACTAATTATTACTGTTACAATTAAAATATTTATATGTCCAAAGGTAAATTAAATCCAATTCTTTTTTTATTTTAAGAAATAGAAAAAATTCGCATGGTGTTAGGGTGGATGAGGTAGTACAGTTATTTTATTTTCCTCCAAAAATTCTGTATTTTGACTTCATGTAGATTTATGTTTTTCAGCAACCACGGTTTACATTATTAATATTAACATTGTATACCAATAATTTCAGGGATCAAAATTTAGTCATTTGTAATAATGCGGTATGTAAGAACACATAAAAATACTCAGAATATATTACTAAAAATGGCTAGTGAGTTTCCTTTTTGGGCCATTTTTTTTAAAACCCCAATTTTTATTATGTAAATTCTTGAAGATCTTACTGGTGTTTTAACGAGATCACTACCCATCTTTCTCAATACCAGTTCAATTATAATTGTCCAAGGTCCTAATGTGATCATAATATGGGGCATGCTGCAACAAAACCAGACAAAGTGAACATTGGTATTACCAAATTTCAGGGATCAAAATTTAGTCATTTGTAACATGATCATAATTAACAGTTTTATAATATCCCATTTTCTATCTTGAGTGATATATGGAACTGACCCCATATAAAAATAATAAAAATTTGCTTAGAATTAAATAATATTTACTGTTATTTTTTTTTGTATATTAAAAAGGTGGTGGTGATTATTAACCTGTTGCTTGCTACTCTACTCTATTTATATAGATAAAAAATAAACACGACTTAGCTTTTTTGTTGTTATTAATACTTGTACATGAATACCTGATCATTCAATACATTTTATGTTGTAATTGACATAATAAATAATGGCATCATGTAACAATTTACTTTGTATATAGTCATATACAACGTCTTGTGTAATACATCAATAATAAGGGATTGATTCTTGTACAACCCATATACACACATAAAAAAAATTTGTGTATATATGTACATCCATTAATTTTTTTAAAAAAAAATGTATACATCCATTAATTTAAATAAAAAAATGCCCAAAAAACAAATCAAAAGAACAAAAAGAAAACAAAATAATAATTGAAAAAAGGCTCAGTTCAAGTAAGTGTTATTTATTATATAGTTTCAAATTTAAATTTCATGCATGTCAATTTTAAATTCTCACAATTTGATTTTCACACACAACATGTCAAGTGGTAATAACTATGGACTATTAAATTCTGATGACAATGACAATGACAATGATGTAACATATCATTATGAATCCAGTTCAGATGACACCAATGATACATCTAATAAAATGAAAAAAAGAAATATAGATATGAGTACTTTGTAGGTCCTGGTGACAAAAAATATTCTTAAATGAATATGAAAATGTAAAACATTTAATGTCCAGAATTTTGGCTCAATTAGATGAGTTGATCTCCAAAAATAATTTAAACTAAAAAACTTTTACATTTTTATACATAGTGGATAATAGGATCAAATAATATTTCGAATATTCTAGTTGGTTATAGAAAATCCTCAGTTGCCTATGCAGAAAATGATACAATTGATGGTGTTTCTGAAACATTGTGAGTATTAAATTTTTGGGTGTGTTTAAATTTGTGTGTTAAGCATAGCTTATTTATTTTTTAATTTATGGAATTTCAGATTCTTGAATTATATTCTTGCTGAAACCAAATAAACATGATAGCATACAACAATATGTTGGTTCTGATCTATTTAATAAAAATATTTAACCAAATAAACACAGAATTTCTTAAACATTATCTTTCACCTGGAGTCTTGAATCTTTGTCGCAATCTAGATAGAGTAAGTTTTTTTTTTGAATAATCATATAGAAACACCACAATTTCCTTAATATTAATGGCATTTTGTTCAATAAGATTTGTAGAAAAAGTTACCTTGAATGTAGACAATTAATTAAAAAATGGAATAAGGATAAATGATAATCCCACAGATGATGAGAATTTAGTCATTGAAGCCTATGATGTAATGTAAGTTTTGCAAATATACTTGAATGTGTCATATTATTACCCATTTTTACCAAGTTATACACTTGCTGTGTAAGGTTTCTGGTCGAAACTGTTTCTATTAGTAGCTGAAATTGCCCAAATACTTTGGGCAAAAATTAATTTTTTTATAAGCCCAAACTACTTTTTATTATTAGCTGAAATTATTTTAAAGTTGTTTAAGTTAAAACAAGTTAATTCATATAGTTTTTTAATGTTCATGCTTATAGAAAATGTTGAGAAGCCCAAATTTCCCAAACTAGTTTGGGCTTTGAGAAAACAGTTTGGACCAGAAATCTTATTGCTGTGTAAAAACACCAAAAAATTGACCCCTGATAATACAATAGAGAAGGAAGATACATTTATACATAAAACTGTAGAACCTGTTCTAGATGTATTTTTTGAAGGCAACAACACTATTAAGTGCTCTTGGTAAGTATTCTTTCTGTAATTTGCATCTGTTGTGGTAATAATTATTGATAATGTCAATGTGCTTTTTTTTAGGTCAAGCAATGCCTTAGATGATCATATCAGAAAAAAAATTTTGATCCAATTATGACAGGGAGTAAAGACTAGTGCTGTAATCCAAAAAAAGGAAAAAGTATGGTTGCAAAGGTAATTGCAACCACTTTTTATATGCTGTAAATATAATTACCACCATCATCATAATTTACAGCACTAGTCTTTAACAGGGAGACAACCTGGCTTTTCTGTTTATTCATTATTTAAAAATACAAAAAGGCACTTATTGGTAATTGAGATTAAACCTAAGAATGAAGATTGTAATAGTGATCTGGTGAAATTAGCAAATGAGATGAAGGATATCATAGATAAATACATAGATGATAATATAATTGGTAATTTGTGGTGTTCATATAGAAGGCAAGCAATATATCATGCGTCTTTGGATAAATAAACGTTTATTAATGAATACAACCTAACCTGTGCTTTTCTTGTCTACCTAGGTAATCAATGTAGTGTTTATGCAATGGATTTAAAATATGATGGTATTTATTATTATAGACTGATTTTGTTGGATAAGTTTTTTTTACCACGAAATTGTTATGATCTCGGTGTAATCCCAGCATCAATTGAAGCATTAACAGTAGTCAAAGTCAGTGTAATGCAGTATAATTAAAATGACAATATTACATTCTATATTAAATAACCTAATCTTCATTTTTTATTATTTTTTATGATAGTATATTGTCATCAAATCTGCAAACATAATTCTTAATAACTTGAGAAATCCAACAAATGGAATTTCCACAAGTAGAAAAAAAAAGACAAGGGAATCATTCCACGCTCCAATGAAAATACCTGTCAATTAAATAATTTTATGAATTTGATAGTTTGCTTCAAATTGTACATGTATGCATTTGATTTATGACATTGTTTCATCTTTATTATCAGATATTTAATGAGTAAAATAAAAAATAGAGTTTTATATCATTGCTATGTGTTTGGCATTAGGATGTGACAGAAATCAGGTGATCTATGTTTAAGGATAGGAAAACAAATTTACTTGTTATTGAAGAACTACACTTTCACAATATAAATTTAAAGTTTATTAGGGAGCAAGAGTTACAGAGAAAACATTCAACCTTAATAGGCAATAATTACAAAATTGAGATTACAAAAAGAAAACTTAGAAGTAGTAAAGTATAAATTAACTAAGGGAAAAGAAAGAATTGAAAAAGATTATAAAAACCTTGAAAATAACATTGCTGAATTAGTTTCAAAATATTATGAGCCAACTGATGAAGAAATAAAAACAGATAAAGATAATTGAAAAGAAGAATTTATTAAATTAACAATTATACCATCTATAAATTCATCTGTTATTGGACATTTATTCTTAATCAACTCCACTAATTGTATAATTCTTGATTATTTTCAGGTGCTGGAATTTCTTTTACTACCATAATATATTATTTTAATACATTCATGAAAGTTTTATGTTGGTTTCAGACAAGTAATATCTTTAAATCCATCCTTTACCAATGGACAGATATTGTTATAAAGTTGTTCTTGCCTCTTCTAATCCAGATAAGGGGGTGTTAAGACTAAAATAAATAGTCTTAATTTCTTCAAAAATACCTGCTTTCCTAGTTTTCAATAAATTGAATTCATTAGCAACCTCCTGAGTTTTGACCACACCAGGTTTAGATGCTTCAAAAAGAAAATGTTGATATCTTTGCAAATAAAAATGACCTAAACAAATCATTCTATAAATTGCATCAAATTTCAAATCCATAAAAAAAGGTCACATTGAGTACCTAATTAATTATAAAAGTAGTGAATTCCTGAATTGGAAAGAAATGTACCTATAATTAAATATTTGCCTCGCACCAGAATACCACACACCAGGGTTGGAAAATGTGTGGCCCATTTATGGCCTATTGGTGGTCCATTGTGTTCATTAGTGTAACACTTTAACCATATTTAATATTTTATTAATGGTAGTGGATCAGTCCAAAGCCCATCAGTTCTCAATGGACCAGTCAATTTGCCAACCCTGCCACACACTGCCACATTTCCATCTACACTGTCATCTATAGCCTTATCAATTGCATCCTTCATTTCATTGCCTAATTTAACTAGATCACTCCATAACTCTTGACCTTTATTTCTTGGTGGTTTAAATTCTGCTATTAGTAGATGTGCTTTATGTTTATATGCAGACATGTACACAGAGAAGTCTGGCCATCTTCCTTCAAGGCAAGGGTCAAATTTTTGTTTTCAATGTGATGAAGCATTCAATGAATTACTGGACCTGGCATTATCTATTTAATAAAATACTATCATAGCATTTGAGGAAGAAAAAATTTTAGAGAATAATTACAATTTGCATTCAAGAAATTCAGTATTAATGAATGTTGATGAGAGCAATGATGTGATGAAAATGTATCCTCATTTATATTATTTGCGCTTCTTTTTAAAGAAAGCTGATTTAAGCAGAGAATAAAAATATGTTAAATATTGATTTTCAATTTCCAAACAAGCCTAACAAGGTTATTATAAGCTAGCAAAACATGGCTTACATTGCATCAAGTACCTTCAAATCAACATCATCTGTAACTGTGCACTGCAAATCCTTGATCAATGATTTGGATTCCTTTATGTTTTTTCTTGTTGTCTAGTTGTATCAAGAGTCAAGGATATTAGCAAAGGAAACCTATAAGTCCAAATAATATAAACAACTACCCTGGAAATCTGGTTGCACTTCAAGACTTCATCATTTGATAAATGTGTAACAGTAAAATTTTCTCTAAGCTCTTTGAACAGTGAACTCCATAGTTATGGGTCAAATTGTTATGGACACCAAAAATGGATCTTCCTCTTCAAACAAGTAAATACAGTTTAGTGATCTACAAAAGAAAAACTGATGAACCACACTAATATAGAAAATTTTAAAGCCAAGAAATTTAATAAGAACAATACTCACAATTTTTCAGCAAAGATAAAGGTCAATGTTGTGGAAGCCTTGTCAACAGATGACTTTCTGTAGTCAAGAAGCATGCATGACATAATGCACCCACAAATTATCCATTAAAGTATTCCAAGTCAAAATTGACGATTAAAATGATTATTTAGTTCATAATCATGATTGTATAAATAGTCCCACTGGTAGAAAAACAATTAAATGAGATACAATACATCAATAATAATGACATATGCAACATCAAAAGAAACTTACATCAGCAGATTCTAATGACCAAATTTTCCCTCTGCATTGTGAAACTATGTTATTTTCCCAGAAGTCTGTGACCCCTACAGAGCTTTTCATATTCTTACAAGTCAATAAATAAAATTGTGAAAAAATTGTGAAAAAATTAAAGAATTGTTAGTATCTTTGTGACAATTACAATAAATGCAAGTGCTATTGGCAAACAGCAGCATGACTTGTCAGTTAAACACTGTATAACTTATTCTATTCACTAGTGTGTGGCTGCAATAACATGTCAGTCTACCAAGGAACACTATCATTTTTGATGATCTCTTGGCCTGTCAACAGCAACATTGCATAGTCTGCCAATAAACTGCCACTAAACTTTTTGGTTGTCACTGTGTGACTCTTCAGTAGGACTTCTATTTGAATAAGGTTTATTCAAATAAGAAAATTAATTTGAATAAGAAAATTAATTCGAATAAAAAAACTAATTCAAATAAAAACTATTTGAATAAGAAAATTAATTTGAATAAGGAAATTAATTTGAATAAAGCAAATAATTCAAAAAAATTAATTCGGATAAAACAAATAATTAAGGACCAGTTTAAATTCAAGCTCACTAGAAAGATTGCTATTTATTAAAAGAAACATGAATCTTGTTTCAGTCTTTCCCTATTAGTTTCATTTTAATTTCAATTTTTATAATAATAAAATCAATATTAAACCTTGTTGTATATATAGTTTGAATATTTAAGTAATTGAAAACCATGATTCCAAATAAACTAATAAAATGAATGAACAAACCCAAGATTCCAATAATTGAATAGATCAAATAAAACAAATAATTTGAATAAAATGAATTAAATTTTTAATTCAAATATACTTTTTAATTCAAATAAACTTTTTAATTCAAATAAAACTTTTTAATTTGAATAAATCTTTTAATTTGAATGAATTTTTTTAATTTGAATAAATTTTTATTTGAATAATTAATTTGAATTAAAGGTCAACTGTATTACAAATAATTTGAATAAGAATTTGTATTACGAATAGAAGCCCTACTCTTCAATTAACTAGTGTTGTAGCAGCAATAACATGTCAGTCTATCAGTTTCCTGACCTATCAACAGACTTAGTAAATAATAAGAAAAAATCACTATTTCTGACCTGCCAATCTTCCAAAATTTGTGCTGCATTTTTGGCACCATTTCCTCTCACACCTTTAGAAATATCCTTTAAAAATCACCATGTTTTCTGACCTTGTTTGAAAAATTGAGAACTGTGATTGCTGCTGGAGAAATCCAATTAATGACCATTCATCTGAATATTGTCAGGTCAAAGTACATCATTTTATCCTAGGTATTCATGATAAAAAGGAAAAGACTTTTTTGTCAGGTGTACTCTACCATACAAGCCATCAGACAGAAAATACATATTTATAGTGTTCACCTGTAAATTGCCATTTGGCTTTGCCATTTTTTAGCAAAATCTCTTAGACATAACAATAACATTTGATTTTATTGGCTGAACTCTGCAAAATTAAATAAATTTTATTGGCTTGAAGATCATTATGCAATTTAAAATCTGACGTGGTAATTAATAGTCACTCTTTGTTTAATATTATTTTGTAAGGGAATATTAAACACCAAGAGATGGTTGTAAAATAAATATCTGGTCTTTGCACCATCTTGATCAATAAAGGTTATGACTCATTGGATCAGGAAGATCTTTGAAATTGAAAGTAAATGCGACAATTTATTTTAATAATAATGATGATAAATAATAGGTATCATTATTAAATGTTGAATTCTTTCAATATTCACGTTGTAACATAATTCGTTTTTCAAGTTCCAATTTATTTTTTCTTTTTATACATAAACTGTTCTTCTCTTAATATTTTTGCATACATAATTATGTTTAAAAGGCTATTATCTAAAATCAAGAAAAAAAAAAACAAGAAATTCAATAAAGTTAACTTACTTCTCATTCTTTTCTTTGTAAATATTGAACACCTTAAACTATTCCTATATAAACATTAATGCTGATACTAAGTTATTTTGGCTGTTCAAGACATTTTTATATTTCTTTATTTATTTAAAACTTTTTTTCTAATAAAATCTAAAATTCAATAAGAAAGTAATTGATCATTTTTTATTATTATCTATTTTATGGTAAATCATGGCTGCATGAGGAGTAGGCGGTTTGCAGCTACAAATCCTTTGTTCTTATTTTTGACTAAAAACAAATTTCTAGGTTATAAAAGTTTTATAATTTAATTTATATAATATATATATATAACACTTCTAACTATTATTATTATTATTATTATTTATTAATTGCTATTATTATTAATATTAATATTGATTAAATATTTCTATTTAGGCTTTTATTCCATTCTAATGATAACTACCTCTTCTTTCACCTTCTCTCTTACTGTTTCTGTAGTAATTATGTTGAAGTTTAATCTTGAAGATTTTGTTGAAATTTCAGATTTTAAATTAAAATTGTTATCAACACCAACATTAATAACATTCTTTTTATCGTTTTTACTTTGAGTGATATTTTCTGACTTGATATTCGGTGACATGGATAAATAATAATCAATTTGCCACATAAATGGTTTGTAATAGTAAGATGATATTTCACTAGAAACTGGTAGATCATTAAATGCATTATTAGATTTATCATCAGTTTCAATTCCAATCTTATTATTCAATGCCAAGTTTGTTTCCTCTTCTTTTATTAAAGGTGATTCAAAAGATTTCAAGACTTCTGCTTTTATAGGTGTTGATTCTAAATCTATAGATGCTGTTGCTATTGTTAACGACTTTGAATCACTAATATTTATTTATATTTAGAATTTGTCTTTATTAGCGAGGAAAAGTAAAACAAATAATAATCAAATAAAAATAACAACCGTGTTATTATTTTTATTATTACCTGCGATAAGGTGATGAATGCGATTTAGATTTTTCTTTAACAATTTTGGGCATTTTATCAAATTGTTATCAGTTATCAGTTATACATGTATTATTCTATAAAAAAATATTATTTGTGTGTACAATCTATCTTTGTAAATCACATGATTGACATAATAACAATAGATCAAATTATTTTATTCCTTTGATTTCTTTTAAATTTTTTCTAAACATTTACCATAATATCTATTATAGTGTTGATGGTGGTATATTAAGTTTTTTGTATACGAAAACATTACATATATTTTTATTTATTTATTCATTAAAATAAAAAGTCATATTTACAAAGTTTGAAATATAAAATTCTTCATTTACCTTCATTCACCTCACTAATCATAAAAATAGTAAACATAGTAACAGTCATATTCATCATAAACATAATAATGGAAGAACAAATAGAACAAGCTGTTTCCTTTGCATTAAGCCCAGCTATGGATCAAAGCCTGAAAACTCGGGTTAGTTGATTATATTTTTGCTAAATGCTTTTAAGAAAAATAAAAGATTTTTTAATTATTCATTATACAAATCACCATAACAGCTTAGTTTTATTAAAGGTCCAAAAGATCAATTAATTTGTTAGTTTGCTAAATTGATTGAAAAATCAAGAGTTTCCATAATAATAATATTTATTTTCTTTAAAGGAGGAAAAAATAAAAAAAATAATTTAATAATACTTTTTGATATTTATTTATAAGAAAAGCTATATATATAATAAGATAAATAAAATTGAAGAAAGTCATTTAATAATCCCCTTTCAATTATTGCTTTCAAAAAAAAAATCATTTTAAATTTATATTTTAGGCAATGAACTTTTGTGAACAAATCAAGGCATCTCCAGATGGGTGGAAATTGTGTCTTTCATTGTTCGTACGTTTTCCAAAAAGGTTTTGTGTCGAACTTTTTTATAATTCTTTTTTTTCTTTCCTTACTTTAACAATGATCACACAAATGTTTTCTTTTTTTCTTGTCCTCTCCACAAATATTCATGTTTTTCATTTTAGCCGTTTTATCTACTTTGAGTATTAATAGAATTAGGATTTAGTGAAATTTTATTGTAACTTATTTTTTATTAACATCATAGTCACCTTTCATCCTCTTCTTTTAATATATATATCTGCATGCTCAAAAATCCATTTTATCTATTGATTGTTTACTTTGGTTGATTATGTCTTTCTGTCTGTCCATCTGCCTTTTTTATTCTCATCTTCAGTACTCCGGAGGCTCGTGTTTTTGCTTTACAAGTTTTAGATGATGTTTTACAAAACAGGTATTGTTATTAAAATTTAAAAAATTCTATATTATATTTATATATTTATATTGATACTTACGTATTTAAATATTTATATATGCGTATATTCATTCTATTTATTTATTAATAACATTTCTATCTTGATTATTTTGATCAGATTTACAACACTAGATTCTTCTCAAATTATTCAAATACGTTCTACTTTGATGGAATTTTTTAAACGAGAATATGTTGTTGGCGATGTAAATGATGAACCACAATGTAATTATATAATTGTATTTATATATTTATAATTTTCATGGAATATTTTTTTAATTCATTTATTTTTTTTTATAATTAGATCTAAAAAATAAATTTGCTACTACATTGACTTTATTGTTTGTTCAATTATATCCATCAAATTGGCAAAATTTCTTTGACGAGTTTCTTTTATTAATCCAATCAAATAATATTAATATTAATGGTGAAAGGAAAACAAATTCTCGTACTGTTGATATTTTTTTAAGAATTTTATTGTCAATTGATGAGAAAGTTGCAAATATTGCTATTTCGAGAGGAAAAGAAGAAGCCATTAGAAATACAACAATAGTAAGTTCTCTTGAATGTAAATATATCTATTTATATATATGTTATATAGTTAATCAATTTTATAATTTAATCATTTGTCAGAAAGACAATATGAGGGCAGGTGATATTCAAAAATTAGCAACCATTTGGTATGAAATTTTGAATGATTATCGTTTACAAAATCAAGATATTGCACAAATGTGTTTGAAGATTATTGGCTTATATATAGGTAATATTTATATTTATATATATATTCATATAATTTAATTTGTGCCTGAAAAATTTTATTTTTTATTAACAATGTTAATTTCCATTCTCTCCTTCAAAATTAAGCTTGGATCGACATATCTTTGATTGTAAATGATGCATTTATTTCACTTTTATATCAATTATTAAGTGATTCAAAATTAAAAATTTCTGCTTGTGAGTGTTTGGCTGAGGTACATTTGCGTCAATTTTTTTAAGTGAATGTAATATATTTTACTCTTTATTACAAGTTAAACTGATTAATTCATATTTATTTATAATATATATCCATTAAATATATAGATTGTAAGTAAAGGCATGAAGCCAAATGAGAAATTAAAGTTAATTCAAGCTTTAAATATAACAAATGTTATGGGAAGTTTAGATTATGTAAGTAATAATATACCGATTAAGATAATCAAATGACAATTAAGAATTTTCAAAAAAATAATTAATTTATATACTATTAAATTATATCTAAAAAAAAGTCCGATGATATAGTATTTGTAGAACATGTTGCAAGGCTAACCAATGTTTTAGGTGTAGAATTGTGTAAAATATGGGAGGGTGTAAGTTAAATATGTATATATATATATTTATTAATACATCAAAGTTACTAATTATTATTATTATTATATATAGGCAGATCAAGAAACAAGAAATGTTGCATATAATCAGATAGAATATTTACTTGAATTTTTATTAAAGTTTCTTGCAGATGAATATGATGATACTTCATCTGCTGTTTTTCCTTTTGTAACTGCATTTCAATCATTAGTAAGCTTTTCATGATTATTTATATCTTGTCCTTTTTTTATAAATAATAATCATAATAATAATATTTTTCTAAAGTTAAAAAGACAAAAAAAAATAGCAGGTGAACTTACTGGTGAACAAAGAGAGTTTCTAGCTTCTTTGTTAAAAGTCGTTATTATAAAGATGAAATATGATGAATCAACTGATTGGAATGGAACGGATGAAGAAGCTGAGGAAGAAGCCGAATTTTTAGAAATGCGAAAAGTACATGATTAATTTTCATTCGATTTTTAAATATTTACGAATTTATTATTATATTTATTCTTTAAAATTTTCGCTAACCTTTTATTTATTACAGTTCCTGAAACAATTTTTTGATGTAATTCATAATATAGATGAGCAAATATTTACTACATTTGTTCATTCAGCCATAATTAATACTTTTGAAAATTATCAAAAAATTGGTAACGAGTTTGATTGGAGAGACTTAGAGTTGAGTTTACATGTGTTACTTTTATATGGCGAGGCTCTTAAAGGATCAATGTCATTTGTGTTAAAGCAAAACAATGAAGTTGTTGCTTTGTCTCCTTTAGGTGAAATGATTCTTAAAATGTTTCAGTGTAGTAAGTAAAAAAAGTCAATTTTAATGTTTTATCAATCTCAAACTTGTGTAAATTTTATATATTTATTTTATTTATAAATGCCTATTTTAGACGTTTTTACATATCCACATCCATCAACCGCTTTGATTTTTTTTGAAATTGTTGTTCGTTACTATCAATTCTTTGAAGTTCAACCCGAATATATTCCAATAGTTTTAGAAGCATTTATTGATACGCGTGGTTTACATAGTATTAACTTACAAATTCGTTCCAGATCTTGGTATCTTTTCTATAAATTTGTTAAATCACTCAAATCGAAAATGAGTAATTATGTGGAAACAGTTTTGAGTAGTATTCAGGTAAACAATTTTAAATACATGTATATTTATATTTATTATATTTACTAATTTTTTTTTATTTTTTTAATAACAAATTAGGATTTATTAATAATTCAATTAGATCCAGCTATAACTGATGCAGCTGGCGAAATTTTATTAGCTAAAGAAGAGGCTATGGATAATACATTTACTAATCAATTATATTTATTTGAAACTGTTGGAATACTGATTACAATTGATTCTGTTCCTATTGAAATTCAAATGGAATATTTAAAGGTATTTATTTAAAACTCTGCAGTTTTTTATTTTATAAATATTTCTTCTTACTTTTTATATTATTTTTTGACAGGCTATCGTTGGTCCTTTACTTGCTGAATTACAGCAAAACCTTGAAACAGGTTCAACAGATGTGCGTACAATTATCCAAATACATCATTTAATGATGGCAATTGGCAGCATAGCAAAAGGTTAGTGTATAATATTTTACAATTTATTTTTTTCGATAAAATCGATAAATTAAAATATTTATTTGTTGAATTTTAGGATTTCCTGAGGCGTCAAAAGGTGTGGCACAAACGGCCCCTTGGATTGATTTTATGAAACAAACAACTGAAGCTATTTTAGTGGTTTTGAAAACTCTTAGTAATTTTGAAATTATTCGAGATTCTGTAAGTTTTTGCTTAATAATTATTTCTGATTTTTTTATTGACAACCTAAAAACCTATATATAATATAATACTTATATTTGAAAAATAAAGGCAAGATATGCTTTTGCAAGGCTTGTGAATGTCCTTGGTATAGAAATATTGCCATATCTTCCACCTTTAATTGACGGATTGTTGAATGAAAGTGGAATTTCAGAACTTGGAGATTTCCTACCATTTATTGGATTAATCTCACATAAATTCAAAGTATTGTTTTCTATCATTATCATCATCATCATCATTATTATTTCGACTTATATAATTTTATTATTTTATTTTATTTAGCCAGTTATTTTTGATATTTTAAATGAATTAATTAATCCATTGTTCAGAAAAGTTTTTCTTGTTTTAAATCAAGCACCATCCGGGACTGATGAAACTATTTTATTTGTAGTTCTTCGAAAAGCATATTTAAATTTTATTTTAGGATTATTAAATGGCGGAATGGATCAAGTTTTGATAAGTGAATGTAAGTATTATTCTGATCTTTTATATAATTGATTTATGGGGTTAGGAAAAATATTAATATTTATTTTTTATTATTTTCAAAAAAAAAAAAAGTGAATAAACCCAATTTAGAAAATATACTTCAAAGTGTGATCCACTATGCTAGTGATACATCAGAAATTAGTTCTCTTAAAATTTCATTTAATATTTTATCAAGGGCTATAAGTTTATGGGGTGTTAATCCATCACAAATAACTCAAGATATCACTACCACCGCCACTGTTACAACCACCAACAATTCTTCTAATGATGCCTTTTCTAGAACTTTAGAATCTCAACCTTTACCTGGGTTTGAACGTTTTATGTATGAACACATATTGCGTGTTTGTTTTGAACTTCCGATGAAACAATCATTCGATGTTGCTGATGGTCAATCATCAGTGGTAAATTTTATTTTCATTAGTTTGATTTGTCAAAAAAAAAAAAATAGTAACTATTTTCTCTTTCTATAAATAAATGTAGGTTTTAGGCGAAATCTCAAACATGATTAAAACTATGTATACACTGAGAGGCAATGAATTTCTTGAATATACAAGGAACATTTGGTTGCGACAAGATCTTGCTGATGAATTCTTGCAAGCTTTACAACAATTAGATCAAAAAGCTTTTAAAAAATATTTTACGGTATAGATATTTTATTAATTGTGGCAAATATATATATGTAAATATAAATATAAATATATTACAACTACTAATTTTTTTCCTTTTTGAACTAAACAATTATATAAAATAATCCAGACTTTTGTTCAAAGGGCAAAGTCATGATAAATGCCTTTTTTTTATGGTAATTAATTAATTATATTATTATTCTGTATTTTATAATGGAGAAAAAAAAGTTCTATTGTTTTTTATTAATAAATTGAAACAGACAATTTTTAATTTAATTCATATAATTTTATTATTATTTTTAATAATAATAAAAAACTTAATTTAAAGTTTATTTAATCACAAGATATGTATATGATGTGTGTGTAAAATAAACATATAATACAATGATTTACAGCTACCTAACGACGGCAGCAACATTATATTAATATGAACTGTAAACAAAAGTTCACAGCTCCTGATACTACAAATTTATACCGAGGTAATGGGATCAAAGACCATTTATCTCCACGTAGTTCTTCCGTCATTATTCCCCCTCATAAATGATTACCATTATTCGAATTTAAAAATAGTAACAAATAAAGCCACGACAGATGTTTGTTACGTGAAGCGCCGATGTTCCGATTCCACAAAGCTGTGCGTGTATTCTTACACGTCAAAAGTTTTCAAATATCATCTGCAACAGCAAGAACAAAATTATGGAATGTCCTAAATTCGTCATATTTCCTAGCCAAACGTGCTTTTTTCAATTGTACAAAGAGCTCTTTTTTAGGTCCAGATGGATTTCCACGGCTACTGGATGAGAAAAATCATCTACATATACTATACAGTTCCTGGTGATTTATTTGTAACAATTTCACGGTAAGCCTTTTGTTTATATGTTTTAAAACGAAGGTGGCGCCAGCACCTATTACCATGAAATACAAGAAACGTTGGGAGATGTCCAAGAACATAATGTAAATAAGTTTGTATTGAGGCAGATGAAGTTGGAAGACCTGATGAAATGTTCCAAGATAAAATTAGACTTGTCAGAAATAAGAAGGATAGAAAGTAGTTTGACATTAAGTTTTTGGTTCTTTTATATCAACAACTTAGCTAACCACTTATTATTATCCTTTTCGCTGGTATCCGGAAAACAGTAACATATATTCTACGCACAATTCACGTGCAAATTGTATGTATATTGTGTGTTCGCCCTCTACAATTGTGTAGAATATTTGTTACTAGTTTTCTTGATGTATACTATAGCATCACGTACGTGGTGTTGGTTGTAGTCTTGAAGGCTTTCTAGATTTACCGATTGCGGCAGGATAAATAAATTTCTTGCACCATAATCTAACCTTGGAACTGGCACATTATTTTCAACACAATATCTAATTAGTGTTTGTGCAAGTCGTGATGTTTCAACTGCAATTGATGTCATTCTTTCAACCACAAGAAAAGAATTAAATGCATCTTTACAGTTGCGTCAACACAACTGATAATGATCTGCTTTTTACAAAGTAACTTGGGTATTTGCACTTCTTGGATGTTGACCTTGAATGACCTTCTTGTTTACACACATAGGCACATATTTAAGACATTAATAACCTGTGTCGATGAACATCATAAAAGATCATTGACTGATTTAGTTTTTATTTGCCTTTTTGCCTACAGTGTCGTTTGTTTTTTTTTTTCGTTCTCATGTGTTTGCAGTAGTTATGATTCCATGGGTATTTTGAAAATTATGTTATATTTATCACGGTTGAGTTGAAGATAATTATATAGAGTATTATAATGATATAGAAGATTGACTATATAAGATGATGATAGAATGAAATATAGAAAAGTTGAGATTTGAATTTGAGTGAATTATCAAAGACAAAAAATAATTGACCCTAAAGTAAAAAAAGTTAATTAAGCGATCAAATTTTTTGACAAATCAACAACATTCAGATCAATATCTCCTTACATTCTAAACTACATAAAGAACTGATTAAAAAAATCGTAACAATTAAGCGAGGTATAAAAAAAAAGTGAGTATAACGTAAAAAATTTTTTTTTTCAAGGATTGGACAAAATCATATTTAATAGAAATTGTCGAGAGCAACGTAATAAATAGTGTTTTAAAAGATCTAATAACTTTACAAATTCTGACAAGATATCAGGTAATATCGTTATTATTATTTCGTTTTTGTCGCAAATTTTGTCAATTAATATGTTTTGAGCTTTGACAAATTTTTTAATAACACATCTTTGATGACATTTTTAAACAACTCAGTCAAAAATAACAAACTCTCTCGAAGAAGGATCACTGCCACATATCAGGTAGATATTAAAAAAGTAATTCTGGCTCTGACTCGTTTGATTCATGCACCGAAACTGATTCTCCCGAAGAAAAGTATGCACAATATGCAGTGTTTAGAAAAGCAAATGTATAATCGAAAGATTTTAATTGTTTGTTTCAACGGTTCCATGAAAAAGAATAAGAAATGTATAGAAATCCAGAAATCAGAAATTACCCTAGTCATGTTTGTGAACTCAATCGGAATATTAATTTATAATCTCATTATTATTATGTCAATTGGATTAATGATCACTATAATTTGAAAATATTTATGAACTTTAGTAATAGTACTAGTATCTTGAAGGCACCATTGTGAAATTTTTTCGAACTAAACTTTACGGAGCCACATGAAAAAGACAGGACAGGAAAATTTTGCAGACCTTGTGCCTTGTTCCTTCCAGCATCCCATTTTTACGCAATTATTACGAGAGGGTGGAAACGGTTCGTTTCAGTTTATGAACTACCAGTTTGGCTAGTAAACCCACGGTTTAACTAGAGTTTAAACCGTGGTTTTATAGTTTTATATTGCAATAATAGCCATTTATAAAAAATTTATAATATAAAACTATTCCCTATGAAAAATAAAGGAAAGCTATATCTTTTCTGTTTTACTGTACGGAAAACACCCAGAATTTTACATGAAAAGAGTGATTTTCCATAAAATATAATCACAACATATAGATTTTCTTTGCTGGTTGTAATAAATTTTGTAGCAGTTATTCTACTATCAACTTTTATCGTGTAATGAAAATTCTTGATCCAAATAATGAATGAATACTATTGTGGTGAATTGTTTGTTACACGTCATTCAATTCTTCGCAAAGAATTGTGAATAAATAAATGGAATTACTGTTATTCTCAAAAAAATTTATTTTTCAATAAAACACTAGATTAATCAAGTCAATTTTAAATTTCATAAAACATTTATTTTTATATAATGTCACATAATAAACTTTTATCATCGTTATCATCAGAAAGGGAGAATTTTGTATTTAGAATTGACAATGAAATGCGTAATAATGCCAATGCTAATTCTGATAGAGAAAGTAGAAAAGACTATTATTTTTCATTAGTCAACAAAAACAAGGAGCTTTCTGAAAATGAAAAAGAGTATTGTAAGGAAAATTTTATTTATGACTCTGAATTACAGAATGCAACATATAAATCAGGCAAACCAAAAGAATGTTACAAGTGTAAATTGACAAGATACTCTGATAGGTTCTGTGAAGGTTGTATTAGTTTACAATTACAGAGTCTTTTCACC
>CAJVPN010000797.1:0-21137 GCA_910592215.1 Entrophospora candida
TAAAGCTTGAAATATAGCTCCTATGTAACCCTTCAAAAGCAACTTGATCATTTGATCATTTTTCACACACATACTGAAAACATAGAAAGAAAAATATACACGTTAAAAAAATACATCTCAGGTTAAACAAGTTTTTGTGGGCAGTCACGCGACTTTTTTCTATTCTAAAAAAAGATCAACGATCGATTTTATCACATGTGATAAAACGAATGTCCACTATGCTACGAACAACAACGATTCACCCTTTACGACCATATATTCCTCAAAATGAAGACCATTTCTATACACCTTTTGGTAACATATCTTCAAAGGAGCAGCAACAAGAACAAAAGAATTCATTCGTAGATGACGAAACGCATAATTCCTTGAAAGATGCATTTTCATTTTGTGTACTTAAATATCTTTCTACCTCGCTTTCAACCCCTTTCGAAACTGCAAAAACATTGATGCAAGTTCAATATATACCAAACGAGGATGTTGTTAAAATTGAAAATGAAAATAAGTCACCGGACTCTGACGAAGATGTTTATATTTATTTTTTTTATTTACCTATAATTTAATTATTATTATTATTATTTTACCTTAAACCATTTTTATTATTATTGATTAATTAGGGATCAGATGAAGAAGATTTTTTAAATTCTTCAAATTCATCTAATCGTCAATTGGATTCAAACTCACCAGGATTTCATAAACTTAGACCTTCTGATACTCAAGGTTATATCAAAACTAATATTCATGATGACTCCACAAGACCAGATTATATGATATCACCATTAGAAAATGGTTTACGAGATAGTATGAGTACTTTAAAAAAACATCCATATGAAGGATATTCATCTTTATGGAAAGGTGGTTAACGATTTAAAATTATTTTATTTTATATTATTATTGTTATATTTAACTTACAAATATATATATATATCTATAAACATTCGATAATACAAAGGACAATTTGCAACTTGGTTGTATGAAATTGGATATCTTTATTTTCAACCAAACCTTGAAGGCAAGTTAAATGAGACCTTTGATTTATATGATGACACAATTCCTTTAATCTATTTGGATCATGCTACACCAAATGTCGTCACAAAAGTTGCTAGTCATTTAATGGTTGGTGTACTTTTAAGTCCTTTGGAAATAGTTAGAACCAGGTAATTTTGTTTGTAATTAATTAATTGATTAGAAAATATAAATTATTGTAATCAAAATATTTGTTAATAATTCAAAAAAAAATTTTGTATCCCGTAGATTGATTGTTCAATCATCATCGCCATCTCATAAAAAATATAACGGAATATTTAATTGTTTAAGTCAAATTATTAGAGAAGAAGGATTTTCATCATTATATTGGTCACATAATTTATTACCTTCAATAGTATACCACACAGTTGTACCATTATTGCAGTGCACAAGAGATTTATTCATTGAACGT
The DNA here is from genome assembly GCA_910592215.1 of Entrophospora candida. NCBI lineage: Eukaryota > Fungi > Glomeromycota > Glomeromycetes > Entrophosporales > Entrophosporaceae > Entrophospora > Entrophospora candida. Next base: position 1,436 of record CAJVPN010000797.1, read on the forward strand.
ATATTTCATATCTCACCAACTGAGTCGCCGATTTTATTCGGGTTTGCACAATTTGGTTTATCAACTTTACAACTAATAATCACTTTACCGTTGGAAACTATACGTAAACGTTTGCAATGTCAAATTAAAACACGTAAACCTGGTAGACCATTTAAAACAATTGTTCAAACACGTCAAGCTCATTATTTTGGCATGTTGGACGCTACTTATAGAATTGTCTTGGAGGAAGGAATTAGTCAAAAATATGTATCTGATAATGATGGCACATCACATCCATCGCTTAATAAACTTAAACGCAACAAACGTAGACAACGTGGTTGGTTAGATAATTATGGGATTGGTAATTTATATCAAGGATTTTATATGCATTTAACTATGAATTTTGCTACTTTCTTATTTCAAGTTGTAAATGGAAATGAAGACGAATATGATGATATTTGAAAAATATGTATTAAAGATATTCATAATTACTACCACTACCATTTGCATTATTATTATTAAACCATAGCAATTATTATTTTTATTTATTATTTTATAATTTATTACAATAATTCATGATTAGCCATAAAGACAAAAACATTATTTTATATGTATGTTAATTAATCACAATTCTCCACGAAGAATCATAACAATAGGTAAATGATCACTAGCTCCATAACACTCACTCCTATATAAAAAAACAGATATGTCAATAAAAAAATTCATAGTCATCAAATTTAACAATCAATCAATCAATCAATCAAATCACTATTTATACCTAATTTCACTTTCAACAACTCTATCCAAAATTCTCTCACTAACCACGTGATAATCCAATCTCCAACCAATATTTTTTGAACGACATTGATATCTGTAAGAATAGTAAGTATAACAACCTAATGCATTTGGATGAAAATGTCTCCAAGTATCAACAAATTTCTTGTCTCCTCCACCATTTAAAATTTTCTCAAAATTCCCTCTTTCTTCTGGTGTAAAACCGGCAGTTCTATATATAACCATTTTGAATCAAAATCAACGATCAGAGGAGAGAAAGATAAATAAATAGAATAAATAACAAAAAGAATTTACTTGTGATTTTTTTTAGGGTTTGTCAAATCAATTTCTTTATGAGAAACATTTAAATCACTATATATAACATAGGAAAAATCAATTTTTATCATGAATAAAAAAATAAAATATTATTTAAATAAAAAAGTACGCATATATTCACCCAGCCCAAATCACTGGTTTCTTTTCATCAAGTTGTCTTAAATATTTTTCCATCGCAGCGTCCCATCCCATTCTTTCATCTAATTTGACCAATTTTGAACCAGCGTTTGGTACATAACACGCAACATAATACAACTCGGGAAATTCTAATGTTATAATATTTCCTTTAGTAATCTCTGGATTTGGATGAGTTGGTAATCCCAATGTTGATGAAATAGGTTTGATTTTCGAAAATACTGAAATTCCACCTAATGGATAAAATAGATCATTGGATTAATATACCGAAAAGGGTCGTAAATCTTATTTATTAAATGCGAATAAATTTACTGTACCATGCCCTTTCTTAGTTTCATTAATTCCCCACCAATAATATTGATATTTTTTATAGTCAATAGCACCATCAACCTCTTTACTTACTTTAGTCTCTTCCAAACATAAAATATCAGGATCTTCTGCCTCGATATAATTTTTAAATCCCTAATTTAATAATAAAAACAATTTAATTATATATATAGAGCATAAAATATAAATACGTATATATACATCAAATCATTACTTTTTTCAGAGAAGCATTCAATCCAGCAACATTATATGATACAAATTTAACGGTACCAGGTTGTTTAGGTTCAAATTTTAAATTCTCTGGCATTTTGAGATTAGTATTGGTAGCAGCTGCCTTTGCTGTGTTATCTTCATTGTTAGTATTAGATTTTTTTTGTTTCTTCAAAACTTTTACTTCTTCCTCTTGAAGCTTTTTATTTTCACTGGAGAATTCTTTTCTTTTGTTTTTGTTATCAATATTATCGGTAAGCGTTGAATTCTTATTTTGACGCGTTTCTGCTGAAGTTTCTACCGAGTTTTCAACATTATTACTGTTAATACTGCTAGTTTCTCCTTTGGCATCATAATCATCGCCATCGGTTTTAGGCATAGTTTTAGGTTTGGATGACATATTGGTTCTTTTTGATATTAAATAAGCTTGTGAGAACTTCAAAAAGACGCGAATATTATTATTATAAAACACTTTTGCTTTTTGTAATATGAAAATAATGAAGATCTTTTTTATTGTAGATCAAAAATTTTAATAATTATTATTTAATTATACATAACATGTTTATATTTAGAAATTCTCTAGCCAAAGAAAGCAAAGTCAAAGTTGAAGAAAATAATTCACATGGACCTCAAGTTTAAGGCGATGAAAAGTATTTGGTGTGGCATATATATATTTGCCTCATTAAATGATACTTGTAATTATCACAATTGTCCGTATAAACTGGTATGTATATTTTCTTTAACAATGGACTTGTTTTTTATTTGTAAAAAAAAATAATAAATATTGTAGAGATTATATTGTTATTTCGGACAGTGTTTATCCAATTAGTTTTAGATAAACCTGAATTCCTTGTAGTTTGTCAATTTATAATTGATTAAAAGACCTTCTTTGTAAAGCTCTTTGTCTAGCAGCCTCGATCGTTTCCTGTCTTTTATTTTTAACCTCTTCATTTCTTTCTTTAATTTTATTATCTTCTTCAATAGACATTCTAATTGCTTCTTCATCATCATCATTTTTATTATTATCCTCGTCACCGGTTTTATTTTCATTTGATTGTAAACTTTCATCCAATCTTGCTTTCTCCAATTTTTTCAATAACTCCAATCTTTTTTGCACCCATTCGAATCTAATTCTACTAGTAATTTTCATTATAGCTTTAGTTGTGTACAGTATAGAATGATAAATTACCCAATCCAAATTCTCCATCCTGACTATTTTATTATCAGGATGTAATGATGATGTAGGCGATATATTTAGTGCAAGTAATGATGAATTGGAATCAACGGAATCATTCGAACTTGTTGATGAAATATAATGATAAAATATTGGTTTGTGTGAATGTACTTTGGCCAGATTAATATAATATGATGACGAGAAAGACTCGATTATTAATTCATGATCATATTTTCGATGATATGATTGCTTGGTACGCCTTTTCTTATGAGAATGTTGATCACCATCCCCACTCCTCCGTTCATCTTCTGTAATTCTACATGATATTATTGGTAGATCGGATTTCTTCATCAAATCATAAAGTTGATCTCTTATATTTCTTGCCATTGATAATGATCTATAATTTATAAATTTTTCTCTGCACCATTCACGACTATATCCACTGTCTCTATATGCATCAAAAACATTTAATAATGTCATATGATCACCGGATGGATGATAAAATTCTCTTCTCATTTCATCAGCCAATTCCAGTTTATCTTGATCCCTCGGCGTAACAAAAATCTCTTCGACAGAAAGCATAGCAACAATAACCGCCACTTCTTTGCTACACCTGAGTTGTTTAGCACTAGCCACCAAGACTCTTGACAAAAATGGGTTCAAAGGAAACTTTGTCATCTCTTCACCTAATTCAGTCAAATTTCCGTCTTCATTGATTGCTTCCAATAGAAATAATTGTTTTAATGCATTTTTAACAAGTGCAGAATCAGGTGGATCTATGAATTCAAAACCTAGTATGTCTTTTATTCCTATTTTTTTAAGGCTGAGGACTGTACCAAGCAAGCTACTTCTTTGGATTTCGGGTACGGTTTCCTCAATCATCTGTTCATACGATTCTCGATTATACAACCTGAAAGCTTTACCGGGAGCAGTTCGACCTGCTCGACCTGCTCTTTGTGTAGCTGCTGCTTGTGATATAGGAACTACCAGTAATGCATCCATACCTGTTGACGGCTCGTACATTTTCTGTTTTACAAATCCACTATCAATAACATATCTAATAATGATAATGATAATATATATATTAAAAATTACATATGTACGGTTTGTTTTCATCTGTGCATGTGTACGGTGTAATTATTACCTTATACCTGGTATTGTCACTGATGTCTATATAATATATAAATATATTAAATACAAATAAACTTATAAAAATCAATATCCTAATATTCGAATTTTGTAATTATCATTTAGAATTTAAAATCCAATTTTATAAAATAAAAAAACTTTTACTTTACCTGAGCAATATTAGTGGAAAATACAATTTTTCGAATGCCTCTAGGTGGTTCTTCAAATATCGATTTTTGTTCGAATGTTTCCAAATTGGCATATATGGGATAGACCACCAACCCCCTGACTTTATCATAATATTTCACATCTTTTCTGTAATTTAAATCACGTTCTTGAGCAAGTATTTCTCTACAAGCCCTTTCAATTTCATTTTGTCCTGTCAAGAAAACCAATACGTCACCTGGAGGCTCATTTGTATGAATGTACATTGAAGTTTCAATTGCTCGTTGAACAAAAGCAGATTTCAAACTACTGATTTTTGTTTCACGGTGATGAATAATTGACACTTCATAAGTTCTACCAGGTACCATAAAAATAGAACAACCGTCAAAGAAGTCAGCAAATTTTTCAACATTTAGTGTGGCTGACATTACCAATATTTTCAATTCTGGTCTTAGACGATGAGTTGTTTTTAATAAACCAAACAATACATCTGTTTCTATAGTTCTTTCGTGTGCTATATTTATATAAGTATATATATGTGTGTGTGTGTGTGTAATATATTATATATAAATGTTAGTAAGAAAGATTAGTTTTGGGAGTTTTTTTTTTGATGATTAATTAAATAGAATTTTATCAATGCAGCATATACCTTCATCAATGATTATAATATCGTAATGTCGAAGATTTGGATCAAGAGTTGCTTCACGTAATAAAACACCATCTGTCATATATTTCAATCTAGTTTTCGATGACGTACAATCATCAAATCTTATACAATACCCAACATCCTCTCCTAATTTTGAACCCTGTTCCTCTGATACACGGTTTGCTACAGTTATGGCTGCAATACGTCTTTTAAATTTAAAAGCATGGGTTATTATAATTGATAGAAATATATAAATGAATTATTAATATAATATATTGACCTTGGTTGAGTTACTCCGATCAATTTACAATCAGGATAACTTTCTAAAATATATTGTGGAATTTGTGTTGTTTTACCAGATCCTAAAAATATTAATTAATTTAATTAACATAATATAAATATATGATATGCAAAGGAAAATTAATAATAAAAATTAAGTTACCAGTTTCGCCAATTATTACTAGTAAATTTTCTTTTTGTATAGCTTCAATTATTTGCTGTTTATAAGGATAAATCTAAAAACCAAGTACTAAATAATTCGTTTAATTTGTTCGGTTTTAAAAAATAAATGGATTACTAATGAATATAATCCTTGGAAAAATTATTTATACTTACTGGTAAAGATTCACGTTGTTTGATCAACCTTTGGCTTACCATGGTTAATATATATATAAAAATAAAATTTTAAAAAATTTACACTACCCTCAAAATTTGAATTGCCCCAAAAAATAATGATACTAACTATATTAATATAATATTCCACAAATTCTGCATTCCACGAGGCTAATTAATTAATCGGGTTATTTTTGAACTTTGTTATAACAACGTGTATAAAAGGACCCCCAGAAAACTAAATAATAATAATAATAATGTGTGATCATGAATTTTATTTTCGTCATTTCTGTCATTTCTTTCTAATTATTCAATCCAAAGGTATATAAATTCATGCAAAGCTTAAAATCTTCGGCCTTGACTTAGTTGTTCTGATTTTATATGGGTTTAAAGTTTTATATCAATCCTTTTCCGAAAATTGATAAAACAGCTTTCAAAATTCAGGTTGGATCAAGCTCTAAATTTTATTTGAAATTGTTTTCTGACTCTTTAAAGTAATAATATATATTATGAATAACAAATATACTGAGCATGTTGAAGTTTCACCTACGGGTTTCCCGAACGCTTTATTCCGCCTGGCCATCAAGATGAGGTAGATGACATGATGTCTTGTAGTTGTTTTTAAGTACATAGTTTATATTTATCAATGAGCTTCCACTCCCTGTTATTGTGACATCGATATGCAAGTAAATTAGTCTTTATATAGCAGGCAAGATAATAAATTAATTCAATAATAAAATTTTAGTTTACTTATATATAACAGAATTGAGAAGAAGAATGATCTGCTTGATGTTGAAGATTTTCAACCTATTGAATGAATGTTATCAAAATTAGCAAAATGTTTATAGGTAGGAGTCGTTGAACTTTCCCATGTTATTCTTGTTTCTTGACTTGAAGATACAAATAAATCTTTTAACTCTCAAATTAAATAAGCAGAGTTGAGCAGAAATAGATAGATTATTGGTGCAACCATCGGTTGATTTTATTTATTTCGTTCAGTCAGAGGTCAAGTAGGTTGTTTAATATGACACCTGGGTTCAACGTGTTGGATTTATTTATTCTACTTTTAGGAAATATTTTTAAGGAGGAACTTTATTGTATGCAATCATCGTCAAATATAATAATCTTATTTTCTCTCGCCTCAATTCTCAAGGATTAATTAAGATGACACTCTTCTTTTTTTTTCTTTCGAAATTGGTCCGTTAAAATTTCATTTCTACATTATTATTACTTGGGCGATGTAATTTATTTATTCATTCATTTATTTATTTATTTATTCATTCATTCATTCATTTATTTATTTATTTATTTATTTATTTATCGTTAACTCCCCCCCCCCCCTATTTGTCAAATAATAACAATGTCAAATAGAGACAAAAGGATTAAACAATAACAACGTGATTCAACTAATAAATAGAAAGATATATAATATATAAAGTATTAAAAATATAAAACTACCAGAGCAATTGCATGGGAGAAAAACACACGGACCCAAAGCCATCGGTGAGTATTACCTATCCGCTCTGTTGTAAATCTACACTACACTTTCATTGTTTTTACCATTATTGACAACTTCTTTATTTTCTTTTCCCTTACCATCACCATCACGTCGTCGATCTCTTTTTATTAACCCATTCATGGATTGCTTCTATCGTTTCTTCCTAGATTCGTTTTCTTTAATAGTTGAGTCAGCAATACTTTCCATCTATTAAATGAAAAATTGGGTCCAGCTCAGCCTTTTATCAAATAAGTGTTTAAAAAACTTTCAATTTCCTCCAAGTATTTTTGATCAATAATTAATTCACTTGATGTATTAATCATTTTATCAATTTTTGGTTATAGATTATGGCACATGTAAATTTATAATTAAACAAAAAAAAAAACAAGTAAATACACTGGTAAAAGCAAGCATTTTATTAGATGAAAAATATTATTTAATATTGTTTGCTTTTTACAACGTGTCCAACAATGATTATTGAAAGATTTATAGTTTGGGTTTTTTTTATTTGAGGATGAGTGTATTGATGATGTTTTTCATCGAAAACAAAGCGAGATTATCAAATAGTTGATGATTTACGTGCAAATAAAGATTTATTTAATAAATATTTGAATGTGTAACATTTTATAATATATTGAAATAACAATTTTTCTTATGGATGATTTGATGTACGTGACAAGAATTAATCAAGCTGAAACATATGTGCAGATAATCAATTAACTATTTTTAGTCATTTATTTATTATTAAAAAGGGATCGAGAATCGTAATAATTTTTGATGCATTATGTTCACATTGTCTAGTTATGTTGCAGTATATAACTTTAGTTGCGATGGTGATGGTGATTTGAGAATACGAGACAAAAAATTTTAAATTATTTAATTTTTTTTATTTCTTTGCGAAAATTTTTAATTTTACAATAATATATAATAATAATTCCAATTAATAATATAATTCCAATAAATAATATATAATATCCCAATTAATAATATGATTTCCAATAATTCAAAATTTGATGCCATTAGATTATATTTATATTATATATATGTACGTATATTTAAGAACGAGAAAATTTTCTATTATAGGCATTATTTTTTCTATAAAGCCTTTCCAATTCTCTCCTTAACATTATTTTTGTTTCTCTTATAGAATGCCTCCAATTAAGTTGTTCTTTCTTGATTTTCTTAGAGACACGGTGACATAAACGTTCTGGTGGATTGCCACGAGGAAAAGGTGCTAACGGTGGTTTTGCTCTCATTACAAAATTATCAAATTCCTGGATTTATTTATTCATTTATTTAAACAAAAGTCGTGTAAATATTAAAAATGACCAAGAGAAATTGTATTGATTGAGAAAAGGATTAAATTTAAATGGAGTGACAAAGAAAATGAAACTAATAATACTAACAAATACTATAAAGTCTATTTCGTCTTTATACCATGCTACTGGTAATTGTGTTTCTTCCTCCGAAGAAGATAAGTCAAACTCGTTTGTATTTTCATTCACTACTTGCTTTATAGGAATATTCTCTGGAGTTGATTCACGGTCGAACATTTTTTTTGAAATAAAATTTGTAAAAAATATTTATCGTAATAATAATAATAGTAATTTGTAAAAAATAAATTTTGAATTGTTTCGTGTAAGAAATATTTTGGTGTTATTTGCTTATTTTATTTGTGTTTGTTTTTTAAATTTTATATATATAAATGTTATAGTGTGTGTGTGTGTGAAATGATGTGTGAACTTTTGATGGAAAATAAAAAAACCAAAAAAAAATTCAGAAAACTTTTTTTTTTTATTTTGCCATTTTTCCTTTTTCATTCAATGATATATAAATGTAGATCAAATTTATGTAGTGTTCATTGTACGAAACGTAATTATTTACTTTTTGATCAATTTGATTTTTTCTATTTATAGAAATTTTTTACACCAGTATCAAAGTTATTAATACGATTTTAAAAAAAAACGCGAGATATACGCGAGTGAGCCTTACCAGAAAAAGTTTTCGAATAAACGTTTATTTGAATCTATCAATATAATAAATAATCAAATAATCAACCATGAAAATCAACTTGTAATTATTTGAAATATTCGAAATATTCGATCTAAATCTTGGGTGAATTGAATAACAATCAACGAAAATGCACGTTTCCACAGTTTGTTTTATGATTTAACGACTAAACAATCTTTTAACGTCCTCGAACCCTAGCTTGCTGGGATGAATAGTTCGTTACAATACAGGAAAATACAAGATCATATTATTAAGGAAAGATGATGTGTTGATGTATTAATTAATCATCGATGGGTAGGTAATTCAAGTCACTCAAGTTGGTTTAAATAAATGTTATATTTTATAATGAATCCACATATCGCATCTCATAATTTTAAAAAATAAATAAAATGACGCGTTTTTAGCAATTTTATTTTATTTTATTTTGCCAACTTTTTCACACTTTTACTTTATATTGTTGTATAATATATATAATATATATAGGAATAAATAATATTAATATTAATGCACGTTTAAGACTAGCGATTATCTAAATTGTCCAATCATAAAATTATCTAAAATATTAATCGATATTTGAACGATCCGAGTATTTTAATACTAATTAATGGTTTCAACAATAACTTTTTCTTTGCAATTTACAAGAATGCATTTTTTTAAATCAACTTCTATGTCAATTGTTACTATTACTAGTTTGGGTGAAGAAGATCTTGGGTTTTATGAATCACATGAAAATAGTATGATCATCATTTTATTTTAAAATTAAGGAAAAAAAAAATTTCTTTTACAATGAATAAAGAAATGAATAAAGAAAAAGTGAAAGCAGAAAATTCAAAAACCATTAAGAAAAACTTTGGTAAATTAATATCTATGTCTATTATTTAATTTGATTTTCGTTCTTCCCAGAAAAAATGTAATTAATTGCAAAAATTTGCAAAAAAACAGAATCAGAAAAAAAAAATAGTTTAATAACAGGATACTTGATTGCATATAATGTTTTGTCAACGATCAGTTGGTCATATGTTTTGTATTTGGCCTTATATCAATTATATGTAAATCAAGGAGATTATACGAAAACTTATGACGGAATAGAACGAATATTGGCTTTTGTTCAAACTGCTGCAGTTTTGGAGGTGAATTATTAATGATAAAATTTATGATTGATCTATTACCATTGCATTGCGTTGATTTGTTTATTAACTAGTAATATTTTTTGGATAAAAGGTTTTACACGTCATTCTTGGTAAATACAATATATATATATATATATCGATATATATATGTGTGTGTGTGATATATAGGTTATATAGTATTCGCATCCTACATAAATTTAATTACTTTTATTTTTTATAGGATTTGTGAGAACACCATTATTTACTACTGTTTTCCAAATTTCATCAAGAATCTGGCTCGTTTGGCCCGTTGTAGATTTCTTTCCAGAGGTAAATATTAATGGATTGATTTATTAATGGGGCAGTAGATAAATTTTATGTCGGAAGGATAAATTGATTGATATTACGGATTCATTTAACTTATAATATTGTATTCATTATTTCTTTTCTGTTGGTTAGGTTCGATCTCATTGGGCATTTACAAGTATGACAATTGCATGGTCGATTGCTGAAATTGTTAGATATTTATATTATGCGTTTAATCTTATCGGAAAGCAACCAGATCTATTGTTATGGTGCAGGTAAATAAATAAAACTTGAATGATTAATTTTTAACAAATATATTAAATGACTGTCAATTAATTTATTATTTTTGTAGATATACATTTTTCTATTTATTATATCCAGTTGGAGCAGGAAGTGAAGCAGTACTTATTTTTAAATCTATTCCGTATTCAATACATAGAGCATTCTATTGGCTTCAAGTAGGAATTTTATGTGCTTATCTACCTGGTAAGATTGAATTCAATTCTTTTTTTTTTTTTTGAAAAATAATTATTAATAAAATATTTTGTAGGATTTTATGTTATGTATATTCATATGATTATGCAAAGAAAGAAATATTTAGGAGAAATAAAAGAAACAAAACAAAAAAACCAATAATGCATAAACAAATATTATTCATACGTGACATATTTTATCGTTTCTATAATAAGTATAAAAATAAAAACACGAAAAAATTATTTTAACTATTATTATGATTTTTAATAAAATCAGTAACTAATTCTTGATAAATGTCATTGTTCAATTTTTTTAAATGTTGATAATTATCTTGTGTAGACTGTAATTCTAATTGTAATGAGGAAATCTTTTTTTCTAAATCTAAAGTTTCATTATTAATCTGAAATTAAAGAAAATAAATTTAATATTGCTAAATATATCTGCGTGTTATGTATTATGCATATTTATTTATTGTTACCTTGGATTGACTTAGAATATATTTCGCATTCTTCAAATTTTTAAATTCTTGTGATATTATTTCTGAGATAATTAATAAATGTAAATGTTATAATAATATATTCGCTATCAAGTCAAATAATGGTAATGACAAGATTGAAATAATTACCTTCACCATCACATTTATTATTATAGTCACTTACATCCTAAATGTTTACACAATTAATTTAATTAATTTAATTATTGATAATTTCTAAAGCCAAATTAGTTTCTCTAATCAAATGTACCTTTCTAATATCACATAAAATCGTATTAGCAAATTCTTCTTGATCAATTACTTTTGACTTTTTAAATTGTTGAACTGGTTTAACATTGTTAATAATATTACTCATATTACTACTACTGCCACTACCACTATTATTATTGATACTAGTTGGTTTAATGAGTATTTTTAGATTTGTTATTATGCTCTTGTGATGGCTGAACTTTCTAATCATTTGCTTACTAAAAATATCCCAAACTATTATTTCTCCATCTTCTGATCCTGATATTAATATATTATCATTGAATAATGGCATTTCTATTGATGTAATTTGTGAACTAGAAAATTTTAAATTTTTTAACAAATAATATTAATGCCATTATTTTTTTATTTTTTATTGCTATGACTTACTTGTGACCACTAAATATTAATGATTTGCTAGTATCAACATCTTCAATTTTTTTATTTCCACCAACTGATCTTATTATCCCACCACCATTACTACTATTACCGATATTTTTATACAAATTAACCTGATAAATCAATTTATTATTACATCCACAAAAAAACATTCTTTCTATTTTGTCAAATTCGATGCAATTGATTATGCTTGGAAATATAAATGTTGTTAATAAATATCCAGTTGATAAATCCCATATCTAAAATAATAGATGTGTATTATAAATATATTATAAAAATATCATTAAATAAATATTTTATTATTTTATTATTACTTTGCAAGTATTGTCCATTGAAGATGTTAATATTCTACAAGTATTAAAATTACCAACACCACATATAATATCAGTTATTGGCAATGAATGATCTGACCAAGAATAATAAGGGATTAATAAATCATTATTATTATTATCATCATCATCAGTGTCTAAAATGCTTTGCGCGAAAAGTGAATAATTAAAATAAATCATCATCATTATTATTAAATTATAAATAATAATATTATAGGCTTTTTATAATTTACCTGCTAAATAACCAAACATTAACACTTGAATCATCGCTTCCAGTTATCAATGCAATATCATCATTAGTGAATCTCATTACATTGATTTTCTTATAATGCGCATCAAATACTTTACACAATGTGCCAGTTGATAGCTAAAAAAAGCAATAAATTTTTTTTAAATCAATCCATTGATCAATGAGAAGTGAATTAGTTGGTAAGAATACGATAAGAATGAAGGGTTTTTACCTCCCAAATGTATATTTTCCCGTTATCAGTACCACCAGCACAATAAGTACCCTTATTAGAAACACTTAAACTTACTAATTTCTCCGGACAAAATAATTTATTATGTATTTGTTCCTATTCGCCATCAAATTAGAATGTTTATAATATAATTTATAATTAATTAATTAATAGACCAATCTCTCTCACACATACCTTAAATAAAGAATAAACATGTATCAAAGCTTTATCATTCTGAGCTGATAATATCAAACCAATTCTATTTGGTTGTCCCGTCAATGAAACCAGACTTAAACAATTCCTCTCACATTTGTTCTGTTTAAATGTTGATATAATGTTTCCATTACGAAAATCTATAATGTTTGTAGCCGAATCTTCTAAAGATGTCGATAACAATACTTCTTCATTCAACATTTTTTTTGATTATTTTTTCAAATTTGATCTATTTTGATCTATACAATGATTGGTTGATTGGTTAATTTCGAACGAAGATCTTGCCATAAATATATTTTGTCCCATCTTTTTGAAGGCGAACATATAGAGTCTTTGATTCTTCTTTTGATCAGCCAAAATTCTCAACTTCAGTCTTTTGTACTTTTTAATTTTGATGGATCATCAGTTATATTGCTAATTTTATGTTCTTTGAAATCGTAAGGCAAATCAATCATGCAACGTTAAATGTCATCATTCTGAAATCTGCAGAAATTCAACACATGTATCAATTGTATTAATAAATAAATTAATCTACTTGCAGTTCTTGCAGCATAATGTTTTGCGCGCCAATGGGAAATGACTACTTGACAAATTTTTTGCGTAACCACAAGAATCGAGCACGCGGTTGTGATAATATTAACAGAATTGATGGTGTGCAATTTTTGAAAATAACGACTTTTTATCAATGTTTGAGTATGCATTAAAGTTCGGATTATAATCTAGAATTTGCTTTCTATAAACAAATTGAATTTATGAATGAACAAATAAATATATTGATGTATGAATGAACAATTAACCAATGTATGAATTAGATTAATGATGTATGAAATGAATAAATACCTTTTTTTTTTATCTTTGGAAATAATTGAGCAGATCAAATTGGATTCTATCTTGCAGTTTATTTAAACCATCACATTTTCGAAACCATTTCTACCATGATATAAAAGTTCAAATTAACTATATGGCGGGAGAAAAATTAAAATGACCTTTTTCTCATTGATTCTTGATGTGTAATGAATGATAAATATTCGACATAATTACTATTTGTTTAAATAACCCGAATTCACATATTAATCGTAGAGTTTCAGCTATATTTTCATTTATATAGTCATCATGGTTTTCATAAGTATTTCATTGCATGCTTGTAAAAAACGATTGAAACCAAATTCATCATCATGATGATTTAAAATTTTTTTAGATTAAAAATTAAATCGATGATTATTTTATTTGTAAACTAGCTCTGAAATATTTGGTTATGCATTCTCGAAAATGAACAACGAGCCAATGAAATAATGTCAATCATTAAAATGTTCGTCGTTATTATTATTTTAAAAAAAAAATCTTCTAATGGGAATTGAGACCGTGTTGAATAATATATCAATCAATTCATTTAATTCGTGGTTCGCCAGATACTTGATTTCTGGGGGAAATTTACTAATAAATTTTTTCACAATTGTATAATGCACAAGTAAAACCTTTTATAGACTTTATCCTAAATTGGTAAAAATTCACAAATATTCACAATCTTCATAATGTAACAAACTTTTGTTATTTGTTTTTGCTTTTATCTTTGGGCAGCGCTTCATTATTTATTACAAGTAATCATTGACGGATCACGAATTAAATATTGAACTTGGGTGACACTGCATCTTTATTATAATAAAATGTAACATTTTGATTTTTTTGATTTTCAAAATATATATCTCTTCACTTTACAAATAAAAATAAGCAATAATGTTTAAAAACATTTACTTAAAATACTTGATAATATTTTTAGTGACTATAATTAGTATACACTTGATTCTTTCTTATTTTGAGAAAAGTTTAGATTTTACAATACCCTGGAGATCCAACGACAACAACAATTATAGTGATATTGTAAAAGATCAACCAATTTCATATAAAGATGTTGTTAAATCAAAAACTACCACCATTACTAAAACTTCAATGTTAGTTGAAACAGTGACTTTAGACGTTGAAATTCCACAAACTACCATTATTACTACTACACAACAACCAAAAGAACAACCTATAATGCGTAAAGCAAAGGCTGTTTTTCTTGTTTATTTAGGACATGAAAATACTAAAAGAATGGGAACTACATTGGCACAGCTTGAAAATAGATTTAATCATAAATATCAATATCCTTATGTATTTTTAAGTGACAAGGAGATATCAGATGATTTTAAAAATTATATAAGTGGACTAACTAAAGCAAAGTGTGAATATGGTTTGTGATTTGAATATTTATACTTGAGCGATTATATTTAGTATAATAGTATTATTGGTTGATCAATGATTTTATTGATATTATTAGGAACAATTCCTGAGGAACAGTGGGGAACACCATCCAATATTGATTTGGAATTGTTTGATGAAAAAAGGAAAGAGTTGGAAGGAAAGGATGTACTATTAGGTGGAAGTTTGACATATCGATACTCGAACAGGTTATTAATTATAGATGAGGTTTTTTTTGATTAGGAAAATTCAGCGGGAATTCTAATGATACTAATAATTATTTTATTTTTGTTTTACAGATTTTTATCTGGATTCTTTCAAAATCACGACTTATTAAAAAAGTACGATTACTATTGGCGTGTTGAAGCTGGTGCTAGTTACTATTGTGATTTAGATTATGATCCATTTTTATATTTGCAAGATAATAATATAAAATATGGCAAGTAATTAAGAAGGAGGAGAAGAAGAAGAAGTTATTACTAAACCAGTTGATTAATTTTAATTAATTTATTGTAAATTTTTAGGATTTACCATTTCTTTGTATGAATATAAAGAAACAGTTCCAACACTTTGGAATAGCGTGAAAGAATTCATGACCTTAAATCCTGAATATGTTAAAGACGATAATTGGATGGAATTTTTTTCAAATGATAATGGTGAAACTTATAATTTGTATGCAACAAAAAATCAATTTATCTTAAAACTGTTGGCGAGATAAAAATGTTTTATTTAATATTTATTTTAATATTTTAAAGATGCCATTTCTGGACAAATTTTGAAATAGTTGATCTAAAATTATTCAGAAGTGAAGCATACACTAAATTCTTTGAATTTCTTGATGAAAAAGGTGGATTTTTTTATGAGAGGTTAGTCATTATGCAATCAACGCTAGTAGTAATAATATTGATATTACTTATTAAATATATATATATGTGGACACTTTATAGATGGTCAGAAGCACCAATTCATTCATTGGCAGCAGCTTTATTTTTAAATAAAAATGAAATACATTTCTTTAATGATATCGGCTATAAGCAAGAACCATTTACCCATTGTCCAACTGAACAAGGATTACTTGCTAAATGTAGTTGTGATCCTTACGATTCTTTTGGTAAGCAAATAAATTGTTTTTTTTTTTCGGAGAAATTCTAATGAATGAATGGGTTAGTGAATGAAATGAATGATTATTAATAAAGCTTTTCTACTAAAAAAATAAAATAGATTTCCATAGTTATAGTTGCGCTCCAAGGTATGTGCATGATTTAATTTTTCAATTAAATGAATTTTTTTGATTCTCTTCCATAACAATAATAAAATTATTATGATTATATAGGTGGCTTGAATTAATTAATAAATATGATATTAAGTATCCACCAAAATAGAATGAAACAATATTATCAATACTGTAGACTCCTTTATAGATAGACAAATATATTTGTTTTTATTTTTTAATTTAATTCAAAAAAAAAAAATAAATATCTATTAATTATTGTATTATTATTATTATTATTGTTATTATTTATTTTGACGAATTTGGTGAATCAGTTGATATAGTCATATATTTATAAATCACATAAATTGTGACTGCTAAAAATGGTAACAAATAACTGGCATAACTACAAAAACATTGAGCAAAAGGAAATTAGAATTAGTTTTTTTTGAAAAAAAATAAATTTAAATACTAATTTTGTTGGATTATTTTCAAACCTTGTTGGTTCTAATTTGGGTGCATTTGGATAAGATGGAGTTGTTTTTGGAGTTGATGGTGGTGGTTGACCCTTTTTAAATGTTTTTAGAAATGTTAATATCAGAATATTAATAATGTATTAATTTTTACATTGTTAAATCAATCACAGCAAGTAATTATAATTTATTACTTACATTTAATACGCCAATTTCAAACCCTTTTAAAAGTTCTCGAGCTTCATCCGAATGACCAACATCTTCAAAAGCTTCAGTTGCATCTTTACCTCCTTCATCAAGTAAGACTTCTTCTCCACCTGGATGCTAATAACAATTACAAATATTTTAACATGCACACACTTATTTATTTATTTATATAATGCATATTTGTTATATATTTGTTACCTCGTCAATAAAATTTGTAACGTCATAAACTTTTCCACCAATTGAAACATATAAAGAATCTTTAGTTTTATGTTTTGCAAGTTCTTCAAGTGTGAATTCAGACATTTTTATTATTTAAGAAAAAGAAATAATTTTTAAAAAAATCGGTATTATTTTTTCTTCGTATGGTTATTAACTAATTAAAATTAATATTAATATACAAACAATATCATACAATAATCATGAGATCGGGAAAAAATTTTTTCACATAATTAATTAATATCTTCGTGTTACATTTTCGATAACAACTAGAAAATTAAAAAAGCAAACACCCTTACTTACATGTCAGGGATCTCATGAATAAATGAATCAAATGAGAAAGAGGTGAACCGTGTAAAGTATGCTGATCTTTTTTATTGAAAACAACCTTAAAAAAAAATAATAATTCAGTTTATAAAAAAAGCAATTAGCCAAAAAATTTAGACACTTATTTGAATTTATACTTTTGGATTTGTCATGTCAATTATTTTTATATTGATTATATTGAAGAAAACAAATAAAAAATGCTTAAGCAGCAGCATGTTATATTTATTGATGGCACGATTCGATGTAGAGGTGGCATTTGAACATTCGAAATATTATTACTATGACTATTCGAAATATTATTATTTGAAACCAAAAGGTTTGTTTATCCTTTTGTATGTGGTGCGAATAACCATAATCATAAATAGAGCCATAAATATTAAATATTGAAATTATTCACGCGAATATATTGTATCATGTTTCTTTAATTTGAAATCTTTCTTGACGAATGACAACTACAATAATAATAATTGATGATGGTTATGATAATTCGGCCGATATTCCTTCTGATTTATGCGTAGTTCAAACTCTGGAAACCTGATAAAAAAAAGAAGAATTGAAATAAATAGAGGTATATAGACTAAGGATAGCTTCATTGGAGGACCTTGATGGCTATATATCGATCAAATTTCGTCAATTAAATATTATCTACAATATCTACAGTACATTTATGATTATTTAAATAATTTTAATTATTCAGTACATTTATGGTTATTCGGAACGTTCAATTATCAAAGTCGTCTGATGTATTTCAGATATTCAGAAAAGGTGATTAATAACGGAAACACTATGGAGCGACTATGTTTCTAAATCATATAATGTGGAACACCCCAATGTCTTATGAAACTCGTCGACTAGCAAATTAAAAAATAAATGATTGTATTACCGCTGTATACTAATACAGTTCACTCACTCTATAACGGGCTATTTCCTTAAGAGATATACCTGGCAAACGTGTGTTGAAAAACTCTCTTTATTCAAACAATCGCTCTTGGTTTATTGTGGCTTAGAAAAATGCTAATAGTTTATTTATATACGTGACGTATAAATATTAGGTTCTCAGCCGTTATTATTATAGAAATAGTAATAGTAATATAGCAATATTCGTCCGGTTATCCGTATATTGATATTAATATGCACAAAAAAAAAGCTTTTAGACCATTTTTTTATTTTATTATTCAGCATTAAAGATTGCAGACAGAGGTTGGCACTGTTTAACCGTTTAACCCATCAGTCTTGTCGTTACAAAATTTTATTGTTGTTTGTCTAACTGGAATACATATAGAAATAAATACAAATACCAAAACATCAATCTTCACTTTTTCTTTTGGACGAGACTTATTACTAGAGTTTCTATTCGTAATACAACTCAATTTAATCTTAATTCGAATTTATTCGTTATTATTATATATTTATTGTTCGTTTTGTTCGTTATTTATTTTATTCAAGTTATTTGTTTTATTCGTTTTATTTGAACACTCAAATTTGTTGTTATAATTATTATTATGGAATACGAAGGAAAAATAGGACTGATTTTTGATAGTGCATATATTAATTACCATGAATTTGCTAGTTAAAAAATTTCACTCGATTAAATTAACCGATTAATAAAGTAAGTTAACCAGTTAAAGAATTTTTGCGCGGTGCCAACATCTAATTAAAAATAAAGAGATATTCCTAGTATGGATTAATAAATCTTGTATTATTATTATTCAACGATTAATTGCCGATTAACCGATCGTTGAATATTTTCAACAATTGATTCAGTCGTCAATGAATCTCTACATTCGATTAATCGGACTTTATTCAGTGGGTGCCGATAAAGAAATCATGCATGATCACGTTTTAAATTAATCGAAGGATCTCAAGAAAAAAAAAACTACAGTCAGACCTCCATAAGTGCACCCTCCATAAATGCACACCCTCCATAAATGCACGCTATGTCTCAGTCCCGACCTTGGGACTTAGTGGTAAATGCACACCCTCCATACTCTGCACTGCACGGTATTTTTT
>CAJVPN010000798.1:0-21125 GCA_910592215.1 Entrophospora candida
TAAAAAAATAATTTTTGCCCAAAGTATTTGGGCAATTTCGGCTACTAATAGAAGCAGTTTTGGCCAGAAACCTTAATTTAGACCAGATCTGCAAATAGTCAAAATAGTTTTGACTTCATGTATAATCACTATCACATATTGTATTGTGTTAAAGTAATTGTTGTAAATGCACATCTGACTTTTAATTGACTAAAGAAAAGTGAAAATTAAAGTGAAACTTTATAAAGGTCTTTGTTGCTTTTATTATAATTCACTGTTATTTGTACCATAAATTGTGCTTATAGATTCACCAAAGCCTTCTAGGTACAAGAATGAGGCAGTAAGCAAGATAAATTCATAAAATAAATTAATTGGCAAGCATTGTATATTAATATGAAACTTGCAATTAATTGATGAATGCAGCTAAAAAGTTAATTTGAACTTGACCATACAACATAAAATAATCAAGGTTGACCAAAAGCTACCTTGCAATATTCCAAACATTTTATGTTTAAAAAAAAACTTAAGACTTAAGTCCAAGGACCAGACTGGGATGGTTAAGGATAAATTAATACCTCTAGTTTACACATGTAGTCTTCAAGTTTAAGAGTTGAGCTCTTATAAATATTTTTAGTTTGGTCATTTATTCCATTTTTATTTTATTAAAAAATTTGACATAACATTGAAAATTCGCATATAGTAATTTTGTTATTATTATAATGATGTGATCTACATTATTTTTGGTGATCTACAGGAATGGTTAGATGAATATTAACAATCGAGACATTTTCATTTCTTGACACTGCTAACACTGATAACAACACAATGAAGTTATATCAAATAAAATTTACAATAAGATATTTGCTGATGCAATTGATAATGTTCTTAATATAACATTAGCTAGCTATAAGTTTACTTACAAATATTGCACATATAAGATGTGGTGCTCATACTATTCAGCTTGCAGTTAAAAAAGGACTTGATTGTATTGAAGAAACTTTACTTTATAGGACTTTAGAACTTAACAAATAGTTGATAAACACCATGAGCATTTACATAATATGCAAAAAATATTTTGCTACAAAACATAAGTAATTCTATATCATTAAAGCATGAAAATTTATATCCATAATCTAATGACAACAAATTCAGAAAATGGACCCCCATTTTTCAGCATCTGATAATAACATACAAGCACCAAATCTCATTAGAAATGATATTTACAGGTGGAACAATACTTAGTTGGTTCTTGAACAATGAAAAATTTGAATGAATCAGTTGAACTGTTAATTAGTAATTTAAAAAATGATTCCAACAGAAATTATAAAATGATGCTAAAGACCTGGAAGAACTTTTTGGCTACCAATAAATGGTCAGATGGTAAAATCTTGAAGTCATTTGTTGATGTTACTAAAGTGGTAGTTCTTATCCAACACACAATTTGGTCAGAAAATTAAATGAAGGATTAACACAAACCACAATTGATGAAATAAAAGATGCAATTAATACAATTTTAGAACAGATAGAGTGATCCTGGTATGATTGCATTAATAACAACATTCTCAACCCAAAATTCAAAGGATTGGATTTTTTAACAAAAGAAACATTTTTAGGATAGAGGAAATTTCTGGGTCTTCTAAGAAGTCAACTTTATCATTATTTTACAATACTAATCGAATAGAAGGTAAATGTTTCTTTTTTGATATAAAGCAGTTAACAATTTTTATTAGCTAACTTTTATTTTAATGTCAGATACTCCAACAAGATAAAACAAGAGATAAATTTATATTTTATATTTAACACTACAAAAAGTCTCATTAGAAGAAGATCAAGAATGTTCTGTATCACCTTGGATGTTGTTTTCACCAGCTGGGAATTTATTTACAAAAAAAAGGAATAGACTTAGTAAAAATAATATTCACAATGTATATTTTTTTTTAAAATCTTATAAACTGTCATTTTTTGATGAATATATTATTCGTCTAATAAATGGCTTGATAAAAAACTATCTTAACAATTTGTGTCGATCGTAACTTATGTTAGTAAAAATTTGCCGCAGAATTTGATTTTGGTTTATCGTGGTATTTTGTCACCACAGAAAGTCATCATCCCTGTATATATTTAATTTGATTTAACTAATGAATGGCTTATTCTATTAATATAACATTATTACAAGGATTTTTTTATATTTTGAGATTGGTGGCGTAGTTAATAATTCAAATGGACAGACTATTTACAAATTATATTAGTAGGCCAATTAAATGCACAAATTTTTAGTGATTGAACAATGGATATTCTTGCGAAAAGATGCATCTCGAGAGGTACAAGCAGATAATGATCGTGTGCATATATATTAAAGGCTAATTGTATAGGATCATTCACAACTGTGCAAATGGTCGGCGTGGAAATCCCGCGCATACAAAAGCAGCTATTACTATTGTTCAGCACATTGCTAGTAATGGAGGTGTAACGTCAACAATCAAGATACTATATTCTCCTTTAGAAGTGTTATGCATTGGCCATGTGCATGGAAAATATTTCCAGGATGATATGAGAAATAAAATTTAGCTCCCACAAGCAAAGTTTTTAACACAAGGAATGATTTATTCATAAAAATTTATATACACATATTATGTTCAACAATTTGCTAACATGGTTTTGATTTTTGGTTAAGGTTTGCTCATCAAGCGGGTAGTCCTGATGTTATTCAGTCCATCCTTAGAATTGTCAAAGGTATCAGCTTCAGGGCTTTTGATATTGAACCATACAGTAGTAAGTCTAGAAATCATTACACAAATTTATATATTATTTCTTTGATGGATGCTTTTTTATAATAGTTGTGCAATCTCGGACAAAAATTATGAATTATGTAAATTTCAATTTAGATCATCTAAGATTCCACAAGAGGATAGAAACCTAAAGTACGCCATTATGTAAGAATAATTAATAATTAATCAGTGGCCGTATATGAATTTTCAACCCTCTCCATACATTAACCTCACTTAACCTCATTTAATTGAAAGAAGAAGCTCTTATGACAAGTGGTTTTTTTTTTAATTGTTTATATAAGCTAAAATTCCAGAATTAGAAATCTAAAGCATATTCCGATGTAATTATATATGTAAATATGTATGTATCTCATTGATTGATTTAGCATTATCTTTTGTTTATATATGAATAAAATCAGAACAATTTCAGCAAAAATTGCTCTTTTTTATTAATATATATAATGATTAAAATAAATATAATCATTGTCCTCCATCCAAAGATGATAATAAAGAACTACAGATCATTGTATTGTATGTCGATTTGTGAGAATGTATATATAAATGTTTGTCGTATATCTTAATAAATGTAAAAAACCAAATACCGATTATTAAATCCTTGATTGATAAATATCTATTAATTCATTTATAAACAATCAATACTTATCATAACTTAAATTCATTCTAATTTACAAATAAAAATAAAAGTTAGGCATTAGATTAAAGACTAGAAAATATTAAACAGTTGTCGGGTATATTTAATCATATACTTACTTTGTTTTGGTTGTAGCTGTAGTTGTAGCTGTGGCTGTAGTTGTAGTTGTTCTGTTTGTTGTTGAGTAACCTATTTGTTGATGATCTTGATCTTTTCTTTTTTTCTTTTGGCTCTTTAGTGTTGGTCGCCAAAACTATTTTGAAGAGGAAAAAAATCAAAATCAAGAATCAAAAATCAAAAGTTTCGGCTTGTGATGAAGCTTTTGATCAAATTAAATAAATTTTCAATGGTATTAACTGAATTTTTTTGAAAAAAAGTTTAATCTACAAAATTATTTCAAATATATATATATATATGATAAATTTTTATTGTTTTTTATATTAATGTGTAATTAATGGTATATTAATATTATAATAAAAAATTAAATAAATTAAATAAATTAGATTTATATACATTAAAATTATATTATTTAACAAAAAATTTTTTGAATGAACGAATATATTTTTTAATTGATGAATTAATTAAGCAATTCATTAAACATCTCTTCATAAATCCTCAAAGGTTTGATTTGTTCTTTATATTTCGTTTCCACTTTCTGTGCAATTTGGTTATCCTCATCCATTATCGTTGTATTGGTGTTGGCTTCTGTTAATATGTTATTATTAACAGCTTGAGTTAATGCATTACTCCCATCTACCAATAGACTGTTACCAATATCTTGATTAAAACCACCGTTACTTCCAGCTACCAATTTTTTATCATCATATTGATCAACGTCTGTTAATATATAATTGCTATCGTTGCGATCATTGAATCTGATGGGTGGTGGCACGAATGTTCCATTTAATATTTGCAAAAAAGTCCTTATAAATTTTCTTGGACCCATTTTCTTTTCATTTTTTTCAGCAAAATCTTTAACCTCTTGAAAAACCCTCAACATGATATTCAGGTCTCTTTTATATTTTTGTGACTCGGCCAATGCTTTACGTTTCTCAACTGGGTTAATGCATAACAGGTCACTTGGATCAAATGTTGGATCATCATCTTTGTCAGGTGGTGAACATAACGACACATTAGATTGAAGATGATGGCCACGGCGTAGCAATCCATCAAACGTGACAAGGTCTCCCCATAAATCCATTACAGGCAACGCATTATAGTTGGCTAGTTGACCATCAGGCAATTCCTGGAAAATGATATTTTCTCGCATCAATGGTACACCAAATATGGAGCCTGGATCAGGTCTACTTTCTCGGAAATGAATGTGTTCACCAAACTCTGCATGATTTGTGGAGAAGCTGGTAAAATTACTAAAATTTGGATATAACATCACGTAGCCACGAAGATATGCCAGTTCAATTAAAAATCTTTTCCATGATTTCTTCCAACGATTTGATCGACTATATGGCACTTCTATATTCTGAAGGCTGTAAGTGTTGAGATCATCTAGCCGAGCAATAAGATATTCATGGAACTCGCGCCATATTTCTGGAAAGTAGACTGCACCCCAACTACAAGGAACCTGACATAGATATGGTGATCTGATATCATATTTTGTATTTTCTAACACCAGTTCAGGAAAGAATTTCTTACGACCAGGAAGTGGAAGTTCCATATTTTTCTGATTATATAAACTTAGACCATACAATCTTTTACTATATGCTTTATCTGGACCATATCTATACTTTAGAATAGCGTACTTTGACCAAAGATAATGAAATGGTGATAATTCAATGTCATCTTCGAGTATAAGTGCATAATCATTGTAATCATAAGGATAATATGCTTCAACTACAGCAGGTAATAAACCACCTTGAAGCACTCTGTGTCTAATGTTCTTCATACCATGACCCCATTTGAATGTGTTTGAAAGTTCTATTGTTAGATTATCTGCACCTCTGTCCATATTGATTGTTAATGGAACATCCTCACCAAAATAGATTGATGAATCCAATGATGACAAAAGACGCATCAAAGAATCTGCTCGATTTTGTGTAAGTATTTGTACTTGAAATTTTGGTAAATTCCAACCTATATAAATATATAAATAAATAAATAAAAATTTTATAAATAAATAAATCAATATCAACACACACACACACACATATATATAAATTTAAAAGGTTACATACTTTTTAATGATTCAAATGGTAAATTAGTCATAATTTCTACTGCATAATGGATTTCATCTAAAGGTAGTTGTATTTTTGTGATATTTTTGAATTTGTTTACTGCAAGTGTTATCCCGTGAACAACTTTGCTTTCTTCAATTTTAATTTTAGAATAAATTACAACTTCTGGTTCTATAAATTGTATTATACGACTAACACCATGAAAAACTTTAATTTTCAATTCAATATCATCATTGTAAGAAACTGTCTTGATATCTAAATCATAAATTTCTAAATTTTTACATTTTGAATAATAATTATTTTTCAAAAGAGTGGATTTAAGTTTCAAAGCAGACATTCCTCGTGAACTACCAGTTACCACCACGTTTACCAAATTATTCTTGATTGTTGATAAATTGCAAAATAATGGTCTAAAGATTTTTTCTTGATATTCACCGTCGATAACAAACAGAAGTCTGTTCAATCCTATATTTTTCTTTACCAATGATTCTTTGAGCACTAGAGGATAACCGTGGTCAACAAGATTGTTCCAAGGAACATTGTTTTTGAGAGTTGATTGCAGATTTTTACATGTGTCCAGTTGTATTAAATTGTTGTCACCCCAAGTCTTTTTATCGTTATTGTGAATAGGTAGGATGTAAGATGGCACGTTTTCATGATATTTGAGAGCATAAGTGAAATAGAAACCAAAGGGGAGACCATTCAACATAACATCCAATCTACCTTGCTCTTGAAACAGCGTAGAAATCCATTGCCTTTTGAAAAACCAAATATTAGTCAGCATATCAACTTTTTGAGAGCTGGTGACCGGATCTGACAATGATAGTTCCTGATAGTAATGATCATTATTATTATTTTCTGTCAGACAAACCAATGATTTTTCGTTGTTGTTCATGTTCAAACCACCATCAACTTTAATGTATGCACCCATAGTTCCCAACAGAGCGTTACCATATTCATTGGTGCTTGCAACATGGAGCATGTTCTGAATAAATTTTTCGCCAAGTATTACACCAGAGTCCAAAAAAAGCACATTAGTCGTTTTTATATGTTGTGTAAGTTGCAACCAACCTAACAATTTTAATTTATCATTGGTATTCATAACATGTATAGACATTATAAAATCAATGTGGTTATCTTCAAGTAGTTGTGAGATTTCGCTTACAATGCTTTTTGACGTAACAATTATAACATTTTCTGGTCTTGTTGATTGACTGAGTATAGAGTCCAATTGTGGTTTGATGTTTTCAAGTTTGTCAATTATGGAAATAACAGTTAACTCGGAAGATTCAGAATGTAAATATGGTTTCCAGTCAGAAGTTAATTCTAATAATTGTGGATATGTATGTCGATGCAATATTGAGGTATTTACATTTTTATAAATCCTTTCAAGCCAATTATCTGAATCTATGTTTTGCATGTATATATAATGTTGAAGTGTGTTTGAAATATACATGTATTAGCATTGTTTAGAACTGTTGCTTACAAAGAAGATATATATATATATATATATATATAAACAAACCTTCAAATATTCGAGGAGTATATAATACATGGTGGTTGCGATCTATAGGTTTAGTTGTATTACTTTTTAAAAATGTGAAATAGATGAGTAGTAGCAACAGTATAATGGCAATTGATTGAAGTTTAGATATTCGAATTAAGCGCAAATTTAACAATGTTAATTGTGCACGTTTTTTTAAATTTTGATGATAATGGTTTGGTAAACGACTGTGTGATGATGGCATTTTTGCTGTTAATTAAAATTAAAAAAAAATGAATGAATTGAAATATTTAATTTGTGTTACAAATAATTGCACAATTCACAAACAAAACTCGCGCGTATTGATACTATTATACGTCATCATTTTATTGATAATAATTATATTAATATCGATTAATTACCTAAGATAGAAAAGGATATGTAATTAACTAAAGGTTTATATGGTCCATTCCATGATGATAATTTTTTACAAATGTTGTCGTCGCCAATTTCTTTTTTTCAGCGTCGCCTACAAAACAAAAGTCAAACTTTATGATTGTTATTAACTAAAAGAAGAATCGAACATTTTATTACTTGCAGGATTCTTTCCATCATCATCAATGTTCATATTTTGTTGTGTCGTCAACATTTACTTTTTTGTCATTCAATAATTAATTAGCATAAAATGTCCCACATATAGAACAATGAAAAACGTTGTGTAACATTAATAAAACCTTGTTCTAGATTAATCTTATAAAATAAACTCTTAATGATTTATGATTTGCCAATTTTGTCATACCATGCAAGGGTTTATTATAACAAAGGAAAAAAATTAGTAGTGATATGATATAATTAATAAATAATATAAAGAAAACATATTTGGTAATTTTAATTAAAATGCAAAATGTTTTCCTGCCATTTTTAACATTCTCGGTATTAAAACACTCTTTAGGAATCTTTTTTTAAGGGATTATTTTATGTTTCAATTAAAAATAGAATGCACCACCAAACTAACAAAACCAATTACCCCCAACGTTCAATCAAACTGATTACTAATCTGTTTCATCCAATTTACTCGTTTAACCAATTAACTATTTCAATTCATTAAATAAAATAAAATAAAATAATAAAATAAAATAAAATATGAACATATTTCCGCCTTCCCTCAAAAATAAATCATAGTAGTTTATTGGGTGTAACAAAACAATTAATAAATATTTTGTGGAGTTAAGACTCCAGACACATGTGGTATGCTGTATATGTATGCAATATAATTTTATGAGAATAATATCATCATTATTAATCATTCTTTTAAATTAGCCCTGTCGATAAATCAAGGTTCGTCGTCGTAAAAACTTTTTGAAAAACCTAAAAACTAAAAACTTGAAGCTGTTAAAGAAAGAAAGAAATTTGTACAATGAATTGGGAACAATGATTGTTGTTGTTGCTGCTGTCATTGTAATCTGGTTAATTCGTCAATCAATCAATAAATTAAACTAGCTAATTAATTCATTGAATGATTAATTAATCGACAATCAATCAACAATTAATAATAATGGACTAGAGAATTTCAGTTAACTAACTATTAGTGATTGCGTGGGTGTGTGTGTGTGTGAATGAGTGAATGAATGGATGATGAATGAATGAAAAACAGCCTTCAGCATTTACTATATAAAGATTTAAAATTCAGGAGTTGAAAATTTAAAATGTCATTGAAAATGGAAAAAAAAACGCCAATAACCCGTTTTGAATAAAGGCACGCGCGCGCAATTACATTAATAATAATAATAATAACAACAACAACAACAACAATTAAATTAAATGTTCCAATAGCAATTATAAACGTATAAAAACATTTGAAAGCTCGCTCTTGGGCCAATTTGTTTAAATGCAAGGAAAAATTGTTATTTGATTTGAAAACTTTAACATAATATCACCGATTTTCATCAATATAAATTGTGTGCATTATGTGTAAATTAAAAATAACAATGATTTAAAAAAAAACAATATTAATTGATACACTACGTTATTTATTATATAACCATTATTATTATTATAAAATTTATTATTATATACAGTCCATTATTAAATTTTTTCATATATAAATAAAACGAATTTTCTTCCTTAACTCAAAACAAAATTAAATTTTTCTCTTTTTAATTAATAAATTAAAATTCATTAACACTCTCCTTTCGCTTATTATTTCCCTTCTTTTTCTTTTTAATTCTTTAATTAAAATTAAAAATCAACAATGATTTTAAGTACTTTAAATATGGAAAAGCAAATTTTAGGCCATAATTATTTAAACAACGTTGTCATTACTCTTCCAGCAGAAGATTATGGATATAAGTGGGAGAACAAGTTGTTTTTTAATTCAAACGGGACTCCTCCCAACAAAGTCAAGGATTGGAAATACTTGGCAATAATCAAAAGAATTGATAGAGATAAATTATTTACCAATCTACCTGAACCAGAAACATTGTATCCTCGCCCAAAATCATACGCCAACAAACAACCGAGGCCAATGAACTGCGTATTAATCCTCCTTAAGGTGGTTAACTTAGTTGCTGCTGGTGTCAACTTGGGTGACCGCCGAACCCAGACCAAAATCGCTCAATTGATTTGGTGGGGGGCGAGCCCTGAGGAAGTCTGGATATATAAGACCCTGCAAGCCAAGGTCAAACAATTGCACTGCATATACTTTCCAGGTTATTCATTCAAACCCAGGAAGCATAATCATAACTCTGCAAATGAGTTTGTTGTCATTACACCAACAAACTACAGTCACAGACAAAAAAATAAAAAACCACGCAAAAAAAATAGTGATTCTTTATTAAATCAACAAGTTATTGTTGAAGCAGGCTCAGAAATCAGCTTTGATAATAATATCAATAGTGAAAATGAAAATAATAATGTTTCACTTATTTATAATGAATCATTTGTTCAATATGATGGTTCAACGTTCAGATCCTTGCCCAGCATTGCAATAAATATCTGTTACAGTTGCAATTGAATTGCAAAGATATTTGCTTACTATTTACTATTTATTATTTATTAATATTTATTTATTATTTATTTATGTTTAAATATGTTTAAATATTCGGGTAAATAATAATATATATATATTATTATTATTATCATTATTATTACCATCCTTATTATTATTATTATTATTATTATTATTTATTTTTATTTTATTATTATTATTTATTTTTATTTTTATTTTTATTTTTATTTTTTTATTTATTTTTTTATATTTATTTTTATTATTTATATTTTATTTTTATTATTTATATGTAGTTTTTATTATGTAGTTATTTTATTATCATTAAGCTTTTTTTATGATTATTCTTTTATATGCAAAATTTTTTTTGATTTTATTTATTTTAATCTACTTCACTTGCGCTTCCGTTTTCGTTTTGTTTTCTTCTAAATAAAAAAATAAGACTTTTTTAATAAAAATTATTTATTTTTTGAATGAATGAATGAATGAATGAATGAATGAATGAATGAATGAATGAATGAATGTATGTATGTATGGATAGATGGATGGATGGGTGGATGGGTGGGTGGGTGGGATGCATGAATGAATGAATGAATAAGTGAAAGGGGGATATTCCTATACTTTTTGTGCCTATTGTCTTCTATAAATAGAACCTAATTTGTGAAAAATTTAATATTCTAGAAAAATTATTAATTAACGGGGAAAGATCTTCATGTAGAACATTTGGGATGATTCTCTAAAGAAGAAAAAGAAATATAGTTTCGCAAAACTAATATAGTGCTTGTTGTTTTTCATAAAGAATTTCCATTTAGTATTTTATTAACAACAATAAATATTTACAGTTAAAAAATTTTCTTTCTAGGAATATATAGAATTCCGAATATTAGTTTGTTTTACCGATTATCTATTATTTTCTCTCTCTCATCTTTAACACGCGCGCGCGCATACACACACGCACACGCACACACGTATAAATTCATTCATTCATTCATTCATTCATCCATCATCCATCCATCCATCCATCCATCCATCCATCCATCCATTCCCGTCTATCTGACTTTACTCTTTTTGATTATAAATATTGTAGAAGAGAGAAGATTTGAAAATTTTGCAATATTTCCCGCCAAATTTTAAATATTAATATTTAATGTTGTGATACAAAATCGATAACTCAGAGAAATTTATATAATAATAACAATTTTAGGAAAAGGAAAAACATAAAAGTTGCAAACTAATTTTTGCAGGTATTGTATGTGCGTCGAGCGACAATGTTTATATTTGTCATCATATACGAATATACAGTATGTAATGTCGGCGGCATAACCACTCACTACTACATTATTTAGAGAATTATTAGAGTAAACAAATTCACATGTTGTTTATTTACATTTATTTATATTTATTATTGTAGATATAATCTCACTTTATAATTCTTGGAGGCAAAAATACCTCTTTATTTTATTTATTGTTTATTTATTTATTTATTTATTTATTTATTTATATTTATTTATATTTATTTATTGTTTTTTGTTTTGTTTTATTTTTTTTTTTTATTTTTCAACTAAATTTTTTCTTAATGCTTGCTTTATTTATTAATTGATTAGTATCATGAGTTTAATTAAATTTTTTTTTAATTTATACTTTCGTTTTATTTTAATTTATCCATTCTTATTCAAAAAAATTTTTTTATTTGATATGTTGAAAACATTAAAATTCTTTATTATTTTTAATAATACCTATTTTTCATGATTCATTTAACGGGAAATCCCGAAAAACTATTACATTAATCAAATAAATTCCTTCGGGATGTTCTTTATATAGTGCTTATTATTATTCTATAAAACTTTAAAATTAATGATAATGATATAACAATATAATAATAAATATTATTATTATTATTATCATTATTATTGATTCTTTTTAAAAATTAAAAGTTCTAGATCCTTGGTCTTTTTATGCGTGAGGAATAAAGAATTTTTACTCGAGAACTTTCTTTATCTATACTATATTATATATATATATATATATATATATATATATATATATAACTTTGTGTATAACTTTTTTTTTGCAATATGATTGATCTTGTGATGGTATGATGATTTAAACAGATTTCAATAATATATGATTGGCCATATACAATATGATCCATTTTATGTCAAATAAAAATTCATGATTATTTCCTTTCCAAAATAATAATTAAATGTTCTTTAATCTTTAATAGGGTAGTGACATATGTTACACAAATTTAAAAAAATAGAAAAATATACGCATTCATACATACTTTACCATGTTTATTATTATATTAAAAAATAATCTCTCGTATGAGACAAACGACTATGAAGGATTTTGATTTTTTTTTTTGATGTTTTTTGATGTTTTTGTTAAAAAATAAATATAACCAATAAAACTGGAATTCTTTTTTATTTTCTGCAGCTGTCAAAAAATTTAACAGGTTTTTTTAATGAGTGACCCACCCATTATTTTCGGGGTATAAAAATAATGCCATGACCATAATTTTTGATTGGTGGTTTAATTCTGTGCTACCAATATGGGGTCCCAAAGGATCATTATAAAGTCGGGATGATGCATCATCCATCATCATTTGACCACTATAATATATAGACTAACTAAGCAAGGAAGAATAAATAAAAATTCGAATCGGTCTTATCACCTTTGGTTAGGCATCGTGGAAAAATTACCTTATATATATATATATATAAAATATGAAATTAGATTATCAGATCTCACAAGATAATCTATTGGGAAATGGATTTTTTTATTATTTAAACAACCCATTCGATTTAAACAATTCATTACTATTTTTTTTTAATTAATTTTTATTTCGTATGTTTTAAATATATTAATAAAAATACAAAATATAATTAATTATATATATATTTATTATTTAGTAATCTATTTCGTGTAGTTTAAATTTATTACTAAAGTATTATTAGATATTCTAGATATATAAATAGATATATAAATAAATATATGAATAAATGGATAATTAAATAATGAATGAATGAATTAATGAACGAATGAATGAATTAATTAATATATAGATATTAAAAATTAAAAAATCAAAAAATCATACAACTACTCTTATTCGGAGGGGGAGAGCTACTTTTAGCAAAACAGGCAAGTAGAAAAATGTTAAATATTTTATCAAGAATCTACTTGTCTTTCTTGCCCCAATGCATGTTTTGCTAAACTTACTATATAAATTAGTTAATTAATTATTTTTTAAAAAAAAAAAATTTATCTATTTCTTCCACGACAACAATTACACCACCCATCTGCTTCTATAACACAACAGTTACAACAATGAATTATAATTGGTTGAGGCGGTTCATTATCAAACTTGATTCCTCCAATAAAACCTTCGTCAATATGAGAGTTTTGGTTGTCTCCTGCTCCACCGCCACAGCATTCATTGTTTTGTGTAGTAATGACTGAAGATGATGCTGAAGATGGTGTTGTTGTTGATGATGATGATGATGATGATGATGATGATGATGTCGTTGTAGTTGTTGTTGTTGTTGTCGTTGTCGTTTTCGTCGTCGTTGTCGTCGTCGTTGTTGATGCAATTTTTTTCATATTTATAAGATTTATTTGAAATTTTTTTATTTTTTATTTTTTTTTGAAAAAGGGTATATACTTGTGTATATATATAATTATATATATAAGATAGTATGTATATATATAAGATAGTATGTATATATATATGATTGTATATATATGATTGTGTGTGTGTGTGTGTGTGTGTGTGTGATTGTATATAAGATTGTATATATGTATATTTAGAGGATTATATGTATTTAGATGGTTATAATATAAAGATTATATATTATATTAATATGTGATGGATATGTAAATTTTTTTTAAAAAAAAAAGGGAAGGTAAAAGTTTTATTCTATTTATTGATTTTTGAGACTTGATCTACTACTAAATAACAATATAAAATAATCCAAATAACCAGACCAGCACTGAGTCACAAAAAATACACAAAAAACTATATAATATAAACAATATGTAAATAAATAATAAACAATATGTAAATAAATAATAAACAAATTAATTAATTAATTAATTAATTATTAAAATGCTCATTCATTAACACTGCTATTGTAGTTTTTATGTTTCTTAAGTAAAAAAAAAAAACGAACATCAATTAAACGTTCTGATTTGCCGAAGCCGTTATCTTTTTGACTCTATTGGCAATTTAGGGGCTCCTCCTTCGTCAGAAAAATTATATAGATAGAATCTTGGCGAGAGGAGCTAATCAATATGAGAACTATCTGCAATTGCAATATATAAATGCCGCCACCCACAATGGTTTAATAATAAAATAGAGGTCATTTACTATCGCTGTTCTATGATTTTAAATCGTCAATTTATTGATGATAAATAATAGATATGAATAATAAATAATAATAATAAATAATAACAAAATAAACCCATTTTCACAGATTATAAGATTTTAATTTTTCCTATTTAAAAAAAAAAAATATTTATCATCATCTACATCTACCATACATATTATTATGTTTTTTTTTAGAAAATTTTTTTCCCGTTGGATAATTTTTAAGAACAAACAAATAAAAAAACCATCATTATAATGTTAATTAATTATTTTGATAATATTGCGCACAGGCCACCAAAAATCTCGTTGGCTCTTGGGAAGGTCCGAATATTATATATACATAAAAAAATTGTTACACGATTTTTCATAGTTATGACGACAAAAAACGTAAAGGAAGGGGGTTTGAATAGCCATTTAGAACCCGTTGCATGCATATATTATTGTAACCAACATAATACATAAAATTCTTTAGAATATATATATTGACACACATACCACATAAATTTAAAAGTTTTTATAGGTGCAAAAAAAACTACACTAGGACAAATACAATGACGATAATTAAAGTGTAATTTCGAACAGAAGATGTATATATGCTTTTTAGTGTTTTTTTTAATTTATTTATTTTTAAAAATTAATTTTGTTAAAAAAAAAAAATTACTAATGTTGTACGAATCCGGTCGGCCAACCAAATTTTTCATACTAATTAATTTAATAACAATTGGAATGTTCATAGAATATTTATCAAAAATCATAAAAAAGTAACTAAAATCATAAAATATACTAAACTAATCGCGATTAATTGTACATAATAAATAACCCTTAGAAAGTAAAATAAAATAAAATTCAAAAGAATCATAAGTGATAGTCATTATCTTCGAACTCGCTAAATCCTAGAGGTAATGACAACAACGACGGTGTCGGAGAATTTAATCCTACTGGTGAAAAAAATAGTGAAAGCTTCATGGATTCCAACGACGAATATACCATTGAGGTAGGATTAACTTCTGGTGCCGAAAATTCTAATATTGGTGTTGATGAAGATGTTGATGTTGATGATGATAATATTGGTGTTGATGTTGTTGATGATAATGATGATGACGACGACGACGACGATTCTATATGTTCTATGACTCGATTACATTCCAACGATGTTTGCGATTCGAGTGATGTTTGAGACGATTTTTGTGTTTGTGATATTTCAGATAAATCTGTTTCGATACTAGTATTACTGCCACTATTATTGTTGCCGCTATTATTTTTATTATTGGTGGAAACGTGATTGTATGGAACAAATCTACAGGTGTTACGGTTACGTGCTTTATTTGGATTAAATGAGTAGTCAGGAAATCTCTGCGTATGTTGATCTTTTATTTGTTTGGCCAGCGTATTAAAACAACTTTTTTCTTGTTTGTTCATTTCATTCCATACTATTGAACATAATTTCTGCGTTAAAAGTTTTTTTGCGTCATTTGGAATATCGTTATGAGTTGAGATTTCGTTTACTATGTCTTTTAATAATTTCCCGTAGATTGTGCTAAAAATTATGAATTGATTGGAAGGTCTTTTAACTTTTCGTGAAGTGTTGCTGCATAAAAAGTCGCTTGCGTTAGCCGCTTTACATCGATCGATTGCGGTGAATTTAAGTTTTCTGATTTCATACTCTTCAACGAAATTCATAATTTTCTCCTCTTCTAAAAAAAGTTGTGGTGATCTTTTGTTTCTTTTATACATAATGATTAGAGAGAGAGAGAGCGAGAAGTAAGGCAAAATAAAGAAATGTATAAAGAAATATATATTATATAAATATATAATGTATATCGCTGACCTACTAATAAAAAAATACAAGAAAAAATTTATTTGACGGGTTATTTATAATTTTTTTTTTTGATATATTAATAATAGCCGTTCATGTATTTCCAAAAGTGTAGAATAATAATAATTAATGACCGACCTTTGACACAGTAGCTATTTTTAAAACGATCTAGTAAAAATAACGGGGATTGTATGGAGAAGTTATAGAATTATAGAATAAAATTATGTGATACAAAAATTAATATTATGATTGCTATTACTTTTTTCTTATTTTTATTTTATAATATATATTAATAATGAGTCAATAACCACAATATAATAATAATAATACACTAGAATTTATTTGTTGTTTCTTTTTTCTTTTTCTTTTTTTTTTCTAGACTTTCTTTTTGTTCTTTTAAAGAACATCATCATTATTAAAATAACTTAATTAATCAATCGCTGTTAGTTTGATTTAAACTGTTAGTATTGATTTTTCTTAACTGAAGATATATAATAGTTAGCGCAATTGTATATTATATATTCTTAATTGAATTTTCTTTTTCTCTCCAAAATGGGAATTTCTATATCTTATTTTATTTATAATCCTCATATACGCACGCAATTTTGATTCCGATATAATAATAAGCAAAGTAGGTAAATACGAATAATTATTTATAGGCACGACGTACTTTGCTTTATTTTGAAACTATACTAAATTTGTCATTGTTATTTTAAAGTCGATCGTAGACTTATTTAGTGATTTTTACCTTTGTTGAAAAAAAAACGTATCACCAATTGCTTATATGTAATAGATCATATTATTATACAAGGGAAATCCCAACCGATATAAAACTACCCAATCAGCCCAAACCAATATTATCACTTTTCAGTAATTAATTGATTGGGTCAATTAACGGGTATAATTTCTTTTTTTAATTTCTATGAATCAAATGATGTATGTATATAAACACACTTGTAATCTTAAATAAGAACTTAGTCATCATTGTGATTCATATGAGACCCTGATTACAATGAGATAAGTAATAATCAATCAATCAAGGGTGTTTATTACACGCAAATTCCAAGAAAAAAATTTTTTTTTTTTAAATTATTTTATTTTTTAAATTATTTTATTTTTTAAAAATTTTTTTTAGAAAAATATTAATTTGATTATTAATGGTGTGTTGGGCGGGGTATATGCACCTTTTTAAAAAGATACAAATTTTATTAATTTTATTAATTTTATATTAGATTTATTAATAAGTTTATTGATATATATACAGTATATATATAATTAATTGAATTAAAAGATGAGATGTTAGGGATATAAACTTAATTATAATGATTAATTCAGCTAACAATATACATATAATATTTAAATTGTTACGAAATATTATGTTCCACACAAAATAATAAATAGTAATAATAATAAATCACTTTCATTAGGTCCATTCTCTTTCTCGTATTTCATTTACTTCCATCAAAGTTTTCTATTACATGCAAGATATTTATTAAACTTTAGATATATATACCCTTGAGTTGGTAGTATATTTAATTGTAAGTGTAATGATAAGTTGTGAAATACAACATTATATAATTATTGTTTTAATGGTTTAAAATTTCCCATTGTGACGTGTATCTGCACCATATAATTATTGTATTCGTTGCCAAATTTCCTTAAATTAAATTCCTTTCATTTAAGGAAATATGAATTAGTTCTGCATTGATTTTTGTGTTGAGTTGGATAAGGGATGAACGAATGGATTTGATTATAGATGACTGATCACTTGTAAATTTCCTGCATCTATGAACTGCTATAAAATATCAAGAAGACAATGAATGAATATATGCATCATGTTTTAATTAATTAATGCGACACACAGCCCTAAATTTATCCACAGTGAACGAATATATGTGTAATGATACGATTAACTTCTTTAAAATCTGTTTGTACAGTTTTAATGTTCCTATATCTATGTACATATAAATAAATATGTGTGAGTGTGTATTAGTAGTATATATAATGAATGTAACAATCTCAAGGTTATAATAATTTTGTGTCAAATTGCATTTTTCTAAAAAAAGCAAATTTGTGTAAAAAATTAAAAAAAATTAGCCATCTATTACACACATTTATTTTAGAAAGATAAATATAATAATAATAGATAGTAAAGGACAGAAACCCAAAGAAATTTCAAGCACAAACCAACATTAATAGTAATATCAATAAGAACTAAATTAAAAATTATTTTGTTTGATTTGATTGGTTTTTAATAAAATGATGATAAAAAAAAAAATAGTTTTGATTTATTTAACGTACAAAGAAAGTGTATAAAAATTTTTTATTAATTATTATTATGTATGTATATATATATATATTCGCTGATATTTTAAAAAGAATAATGGTCCGTGCTATTAAGGTTTATAAATAAATGGGTGATGATGACGATGACAACAACAATATTATTAATAATTATTATCGTCGATAATAATAATAGTAATAAATAAATAATAATAATAATAATAAAACAATAAAATTCATTCGTCTTAATTTTCCGTTATTTATTGGCTACACTAAAAACTATGTAATTTTTTTCTTTTTAATATAAAATCAATCAAAATCAATCATTTTTTAATCAATCTAAAATTGAAAAAAAACAAAAAGGTTATTCGTTACTAAATTAGAGATTCTACTAGTTTTGAACCTGATTGAAATTTCATATTAATTATACATTTATATATATATCGATATATATCGATATATATATATATATATATGTATTTATTAAAAGTTTAACTATCAAGTTTTCTTCTTTTTCTTGATCCATTTAGCGATATAGTAATAACAATATCAATTTTTTTTTGTAGCTGTACCTGTTCGCATTGTTGTTGACATA
The DNA here is from genome assembly GCA_910592215.1 of Entrophospora candida. Lineage (NCBI taxonomy): Eukaryota > Fungi > Glomeromycota > Glomeromycetes > Entrophosporales > Entrophosporaceae > Entrophospora > Entrophospora candida. The sequence goes on from CAJVPN010000798.1 coordinate 19,139, forward strand.
TATTGTTAATGTTATTAGTTGTCAAAGATTTAATTTAGCTGTCTAAAATCTATGTATATGCACGTTTGATATGCAAACCATATATATATATATATTAATATATAACAGGATATGTAATTATGCATAAATTAAACAACATAAAAGGAACAAGGAATGAATAATTGAAGAAAGAAGTAAGGTAGGAAGGTAGGAAGGAAAGGAAATAAAAAGGAAATGAATGAATGAATCTTGAAAAGGTCAGATCTCTGTTTGAATGGATTGTAGATTTACAACAATATTAATACAATATTAAAAATATTATTTTCATCAAAGGAAAAAAAAATTTTTTTTAGAAAAGTTGTCTGTCAGCTGCAATAATAATTGTCTATTTCTGGTTTTATAGTAAAGTTTAAAGGTGCAATTTTTATTTGATTCGAATATAAAAAATATCATTTAGATCATCAAGATTTGAACATTCAAGTATTTTTTAATATTGATTGTAATAGATGTATCTGCACGAATGATAGAAAGATTTACGAAAATATTTGAATTTTACTTCAAACCAATTTCTTTGCACACAGAATTAATTGTACATATATATATAATTTTACTTTGCCATAGATTTAGATTGTAGATCAAAACCCAAAAATTTTCAGACAAAAAAATTCATGTATAATAAAATCGATAGATGTTGTTGTATTAACTGTTTTGTGTGAGAAAATATGAAATTAAATAAATCCTCCCTCTATATTTATTTAATTATATATTTCCCAAAAATAGTATTATATGAAATTTTTTTGTCCATTTTTGCTCCTCCCCTATTATGACAGCAGCATCACTTGAGCCTGGCTATGAGTTATTGGTATCAGTTTAAATAAATGATGATGCTTCATCAAACTTCCATCATGCTACTTCTATTTATTATCAACATTAATAAAGGTGCGAAAAAAAGTTTTTGTCCGATACAAATATTTGCATAAATATAATGATTAATTTTTTTTTCTAAAAAATCGTCAAGAATGAATTAATAAGTAAATTAAAAATTTCAACAAATCAGAATTTAATAGTAAATAGTAAAAAAAAAAAAAGTTATAAAAATTTTTTTAAAAAACAACAACCTTGCATTTATGGAAAACCCCATTTTTTATTCTAAATATAAAATCAAAAGAAAGTATTTTTAAAACAATATAAATAAACCTATATTTTTAAATTATATATTTATATAATTCCTCAATTTATTTTTAAAAATAAGATCTTGTACAACACTATACGCAAATAAAAACAAAGCGTGTTGTTGAAATTTTTCTTTAAAAAGACAAAAAAAATAAGAAATCAAAAATTCTAAAGGACTTATTAAGTAACTATTATAGCTATTGTTGGTAACCAGACATTAATTATCAAGAGGAAATTCTCCAGTATAATGATCTTAATAATTAATATATAAAAAATAAGAATACAAATATTAGAATGATCAAGCACATATCGGAGGATGGAAAACATTTGATCAGATCAGTAAAGTTTCCTCTTATTTTTATAAATTATTAATTAATTGGGATTGGTACTATCCTTTTTTGTTTAGAGGGTTTTTAAAAGTGATATAATATAGTGCCATCTAAAGCAGGGCGCAAAATGTACTTAAATTTTGCAGGTTTATCCGGTTTAGAATTCAAAATTCCGGTCAAAATTAGGAATAGAAAAATTATTTTATTGTGAAACCAAAATTTTTTTAAAAAAAAATAAAAAAATATATACACATCCAAGGATATGTTTTTGTGCTAAGAGAATTATGTAATTTTGACTTGGTTAAGTTTTGTAATAGTTATATCAGTGGATTCATCTATTATAACTCCCACTTCTGACAATTCATCCCATATTTTTTCTGAGATAACTTCCGATAAAGCAGCTAACATGTCATTACCAGCAATTTCATTACTATATGAGAATGATTTATCAGAAATATCTGGTGTATGCAATTCTTTGCAAGTTGAACTAAAGATGGTAATTTTTT